>JASANF010020140.1:0-26477 GCA_030248245.1 Trissonchulus sp. WLG1_4 | reverse complement strand
TGCAAATGTCTTCAGAGTTGTGTGGAAAATATTTGCAACTTCTGAAGGCACTTGCAAATGTCATCAAAGTTGTGTCAAACATATCTTCCAACTTCTGAAAACACATGAAAATGTCATCAAAGTTTTGTGGAAAATTTTACCAACTTTGAAAGCACGTGCAAATGCCTCAGAGTATGGAAAAATATTTTTCAAACTTCTGAAAACACATGCAAATGTCTCTAGAATTGTGCGGAACTTATTTGCAACTTCTGAAAGCACGTGGAAATGTCTTCAGAGTCGTGTGCAAAATAAAGCACTAATGTCGATCAAAAATCGTTTAATATTTGCAACTTCTGAAACACATGCAAATGTCTTTAGGATTGTGCGGAACTTATCTGCAACTTCTGAAAGCACGTGCAAATGTCTTCAGAGTTGTGTGTTTCTCTTAGGTTATGAAATATTAGGGATATGCAAATATATTTTGCAACTTCTGAAAATACATGCAAATGTCTTTAGAATTGTGCGGAACTTATTTAAAACTTCTGAAGCACGTGCAAATGTCTTCAGAGTCGTGTAGAAAATCTGCAACTTTCGAAAACACATGGCAATGTCATCAAAGTTGTGTCTAACTTATTTGCAACTTCTGAAAGCACGTGCAAATGTCTCCATAGTCGTTTGCAAAATATTTGCAACTTCTGATAACACATGCAAATGTATTCAAAGTTGTGTGGAAAATATTTGCAACTCCTGAAAACACATGAAAATGTCTCTAGAATTGTGCGGAACTTATTTGCGACTTCTGAAAGCACGTGCAAATGTCTTTAGAGTCGTGTGCAAAATATTTGCAACTTCTGAAAACACATGCAAATGTCTTTAGAATTGTGCGGAACTTATTTGCAACTTCTGAAAGCACGTGCAAATGTCTTCAGAGTTGTGTGGAAAATATTTTGCAACTTCTGAAAGCACGTGCAAATGTCTTCAGAGTTGTGTGGAAAATATTTGCAACTTCTGAAAACACATGCAAATGTCATCAAAGTTGTGTCTAACTTATTTGCAACTTCTGAAAACACATGCACATGTCTTCAAAGTTTTGTGGAAAATATTTTGCAACTTCTGAAAGCACGTGCAAATGTCTTCAGAGTTGTATGGAAAATATTTGCAACTTCTGAAAACACATGCATTTGTCTCTAGAATTGTGCGGAACTTATTTGCAACTTCTGAAAGCACGTGCAAATGTCTTCAGAGTTGTGTGGAAAATATTTGCAACTTCTGAAAACACATGCAAATGTCTTTAGAATTGTGCGGAACTTATTTGCAACTTCTGAAAGCACGTGCAAATGTCTTCAGAGTCGTGTGCAAAATATTTGCAACTTCTGAAAACACATGCAAATGTCATCAAAGTTGTGTCTAACTTATTTGCAACTTCTGAAAACACATGCAAATGTCTTCAGAGTTGTGTGGAAAATATTTGCAACTTCTGAAAGCACGTGCAAATGTCTTCAGAGTTGTGTGGAAAATATTTGCAACTTCTGAAAACACATGCAAACGTCTCTAGAATTGTGCGGAACTTATTTGCAACTTCTGAAAGCACGTGCAAATGTCTTCAGAGTCGTGTGCAAAATATTTGCAACTTCTGAAAACACATGCAAATGTCTTTAGAATTGTGCGGAACTTATTTACAAATTCTGAAAGCACGTGCAAATGTCTTCAAAGTTTTTTGGAAAATATTTTGCAACTTCTGAAAGCACGTGCAAAGGTCTTCAGAGTTGTGTGGAAAATATTTGCAACTTCTGAAAACACATGCATTTGTCTCTAGAATTGTGCGGAACTTATTTGCAACTTCTGAAAGCACGTGCAAATGTCTTCAGAGTTGTGTGGAAAATATTTGCAACTTCTGAAGGTTCATGCAAATGTCTTTAGAATTGTGCGGAACTTATTTGCAATTTCTGAAACCACGTGCAAATGTCTTCAGTGTCGCGTGGAAAATATTTGCAACTTCTGAAGGTTCATGCAAATATCTTCAGAGTCGTGTGCAAAATATTTGCAACTTCTGAAAACACATGCAAATGTCTTCAGAGTTGTGCGGAACTTATTTGCAACTTCTGAAAGCACGTGCAAATGTCTTCAGAGTCGTGTGCAAAATATTTGCAACTTCTGAAAACACTTGCAAATGCCATCAAAGTTGTCTCTAACTTATTTGCAACTTCTGAATATACGTGCAAATGTCTTCAAAGTTTTGTGGAAAATATTTGCAACTTCTGAAAGCACGTGCAAATGTCTCTAGAATTGTGCGGAACTTATTTGCAACTTCTGAAAGCACGTGCAAATGTCTTCAGAGTCGTGTGCAAAATATTTGCAACTTCTGAAAACACATGCAAATGTCTTTAGAATTGTGCGGAACTTATTTGCAACTTCTGAAAGCACGTGCAAATGTCTTCAGAGTTGTGTGGAAAATGTTTTGCAACTTCTGAAAGCACGTGCAAATGTCTTCAGAGTGTGTGGAAAATATTTGCAACTTCTGAAAACACATGCAAATGTCATCAAAGTTGTGTCTAACATATTTGCAACTTCTGAAAACACATGCAAATGTCCTCAAAGTTTTGTGGAAAATATTTTGCAACTTCTGAAAGCACATGCAAATGTCTTTAGAATTGTGCGGAACTTATTTGCAACTTCTGAAAGCACGTGCAAATGTCTTCAGAGTCGTGTACAAAATATTTGCAACTTCTGAAAACACATGCATTTGTCTCTATAATTGTGCGGAACTTATTTGCAACTTCTGAAAGCACGTGCAAATGTCATCAAAGTTGTGTCTAACTTATTTGCAACTTCTGAAAACACATGCAAATGTCTTCAAAGTTTTGTGGAAAATATTTGCAACTTCTGAAAGCACGTGCAAATGTCTTCAGAGTTGAGTGAAAAATATTTGCAACTTCTGAAAACACATGCAAATGTCTTTAGAATTGTTCGGAACTTATTTACAAATTCTGAAAGCACGTGCAAATGTCTTCAGTGTCGTGTGCAAAATATTTGCAACTTCTGAAAACACATGCAAATGTCATCAAAGTTTTGTGGAAAATATTTGCAACTTCTGAAAGCACGTGCAAATGTCTTCAGAATTGTGCGGAACTTATTTGCAACTTCTGAAAGCACGTGCAAATGTCTTCAGAGTTGTGTGGAAAATATTTTGCAACTTCTGACAGCACGTGCAAATGTCTTCAGAGTTGTGTGGAAAATATTTGCAACTTCTGAAAACACATGCAAATGTCATCAAAGTTTTGTGGAAAATATTTGCAGCTTCTGAAAGCACATGCAAATGTCCTCAAAGTTTTGTGGAAAATATTTTGCAACTTCTGAAAGCACATGCAAATGTCTTTAGAATTGTGCGGAACTTATTTGCAACTTCTGAAAGCACGTGCAAATGTCTTCAGAGTCGTGTGCAAAATATTTGCAACTTCTGAAAACACATGCAAATGTCTTTAGAATTGTGCGGAACTTATTTGCAACTTCTGAAAGCACGTGCAAATGTCTTCAGAGTTGTGTGGAAAATATTTGCAACTTCTGAAGGTTCATGCAAATGTCTTCAGAGTCGTGTGCAAAATATTTGCAACTTCTGAAAACACATGCAAATGTCTTTAGAATTGTGCGGAACTTATTTGCAACTTCTGAAAGCACGTGCAAATGTCTTCAGAGTTGTGTGGAAAATATTTTGCAACTTCTGAAAGCACGTGCAAATGTCTTCAGAGTTGTGTGGAAAATATTTGCAACTTCTGAAAACACATGCAAATGTCTTTAGAATTGTGCGGAACTTATTTGCAACTTCTGAAAGCACGTGCAAATGTCTTTAGAATTGTGCGGAACTTATTTGCAACTTCTGAAAGCACGTGCAAATGTCTTCAGAGTTGTGTGGAAAATATTTGCAACTTCTGAAAGCACGTGCAAATGTCTTCAGAGTTGTGTGGAAAATATTTGCAACTTCTGAAAACACATGCAAATGTCATCAAAGTTGTGTCTAACATATTTGCAACTTCTGAAAACACGTGCAAATGTCCTCAAAGTTTTGTGGAAAATATTTGCAACTTCTGAAATAACATGCAAATGTCTTTAGAATTGTGCGGAACTTATTTGCAACTTCTGAAAGCACGTGCAAATGTCTTCAGAGTCGTGTGCAAAATATTTGCAACTTCTGAAAACACATGCAAATGTCTTTAGAATTGTGCGGAACTTATTTGCAACTTCTGAAAGCACGTGCAAATGTCATCAAAGTTGTGTCTAACTTATTTGCAACTTCTGAAAACACATGCAAATGTCTTCAGAGTTGTGTGGAAAATATTTGCAACTTCTGAAAGCACGTGCAAATGTCTCCAGAGTTGTGTAAAAATTATTTGCAACTTCTGAAAACACATGCAAATGTCTTTAGAATTGTGCGGAACTTATTTGCAATTTCTGAAACCACGTGCAAATGTCTTCAGTGTCGCGTGGAAAATATTTGCAACTTCTGAAAACACATGCAAATGTCTTCAGAGTTGTGTGGAAAATATTTGCAACTTCTAAAAGCACGTGCAAATGTCTTCAGAATTGTGCGGAACTCTTTGCAACTTCTGAAAGCACGTGCAAATGTCTTCAGAGTTGTGTGGAAAATATTTTGCAACTTCTGACAGCACGTGCAAATGTCTTCAGAGTTGTGTGGAAAATATTATCAACTACTTAAAACACAAACAAATGTCATCAAAGTTTTGTGGAAAATATTTGAAGCTTCTGAAAGCACATGCAAATGTCCTCAAATTTTTGTTGAAAATTTTTTGCAACTTCTGAAAACACATGCAAATGTCTTTAGAATTGTGCGGAACTTATTTGCAACTTCTGAAAGCACGTGCAAATGTCTTCAGAGTCGTGTGCAAAATATTTGCAACTTCTGAAAACACATGCAAATGTCTTTAGAATTGTGCGGAACTTATTTGCAACTTCTGAAAGCACGTGCAAATGTCTTCAGAGTTGTGTGGAAAATATTTGCAACTTCTGAAGGTTCATGCAAATGTCTTCAGAGTCGTGTGCAAAATATTTGCAACTTCTGAAAACACATGCAAATGTCTTTAGAATTGTGCGGAACTTATTTGCAACTTCTGAAAGCACGTGCAAATGTCTTCAGAGTTGTGTGGAAAATATTTTGCAACTTCTGACAACACGTGCAAATGTCTTCAGAGTTGTGTGGAAAATATTTGCAAGTTCTGAAAACTCTTGCAAATGTCATTAAAGTTTTGTGGAAAATATTTGCAACTTCTGAAAGCACGTGCAAATGTCTTCAGAGTTGTGTGGAAAATATTTGCAACTTCTGAAAACACATGCAAATGTCATCAAAGTTGTGAGGAAAATATTTGCAACTTCTGAAAGCACGTGCAAATGTATTCAGAATTGTGCGGAACTTATTTGCAACTTCTGAAAGCACGTGCATATGTCTTCAGAGTTGTGTGGAAAATATTTTGCAACTTCTGAAAGCACGTGCAAATGTCTTCAGAGTTGTGTGGAAATTATTTACAACTTCTGAAAACACATGCAAATGTCATCAAAGTTTTGTGGAAAATATTTGCAGCTTCTGAAAGCACGTGCAGATGTCTTCAGAGTTGTGTGGAAAATATTTGCAACTCCTGAAAACACATGAAAATGTCTCTAGAATTGTGCGGAACTTATTTGCGACTTCTGAAAGCACGTGCAAATGTCTTCAGAGTTGTGTGGAAAATATTTGCAACTCCTGAAAACACATGGAAATGTCTCTAGAATTGTGCGGAACTTATTTGCGACTTCTGAAAGCACGTGCAAATGTCTTTTGAGTCGTGTGCAAAATATTTGCAACTTCTGAAAACACACGCAAATGTCATCAAAGTTTTGTGGAAAATATTTGCAACTTCTGAAAGCACGTGCAAATGTCTTCAGAGTTGTGTGGAAAATATTTGCAACTTCTGAAAGCACGTGCAAATGTCTTCAGAGTTGTGTGGAAAATATTTTGCAACTTCTGACAGCACGTGCAAATGTCTTCAGAGTTGTGTGGAAAATATTTGCAACTTCTGAAAACACATGCAAATGTCATCAAAGTTTTGTGGAAAATATTTGCAGCTGCTGAAAGCACGTGCAAATGTCTTCAGAGTTGTGTGGAAAATATTTGCAACTTCTGAAAACACATGCAAATGTCTCTAGAATTGTGCGGAACTTATTTGCAACTTCTGAAAGCACGTGCAAATGTCTTCAGAGTCGTGTGCAAAATATTTGCAACTTCTGAAAACACATGCAAATGTCTTTAGAATTGTGCGGAACTTATTTGCAACTTCTGAAAGCACGTGCAAATGTCTTCAGAGTTGTGTGGAAAATATTTGCAACTTCTGAAAACACATGCAAATGTCATCAAAGTTGTGTCTAACTTATTTGCAACTTCTGAAAACACATGCAAATGTCTTCAAAGTTTTGTGGAAAATATTTTGCAACTTCTGAAAGCACGTGCAAATGTGTTCAGAGTTGTGTGGAAAATATTTGCAACTTCTGAAAACACATGCAAATGTCTTTAGAATTGTGCGGAACTTATTTGCAACTTCTGAAAGCACGTGCAAATGTCTTCAGAGTTGTGTGGAAAATATTTGCAACTTCTGAAGGTTCATGCAAATGTCTTCAGAGTCGTGTGCAAAATATTTTCAACTTCTGAAAACACATGCAAATGTCTTTAGAATTGTGCGGAACTTATTTGCAACTTCTGAAAGCACGTGCAAATGTTTTCAGAGTCGTGTGCAAAATATTTGCAATTTCTGAAAACACATGCAAATGTCTTTAGAATTGTGCGGCACTTATTTGCAACTACTAAAAGCACGTGCAAATGTCTTCAGAGTTGTGTGGAAAATTTTTATTTTGCCCATTGGAGTTCCGTCCCTTTTAATTTCGCTTGTAAGTTCGGGCATGTGCAACGGTTTTGAATGTTCAATACACCAATATAAAGCTCAAAACTTGCAGTTCTATGTATGTTAGGTTCTTTATATTTTTGAGAGGTTTGAGATGTGTTAAAATGCACTTACTTGCGATTTTAACGCAAAAAACGACATATTTTAGCATTTTTCGGTCAAAAAAACAATGCTAATTTCGACTACAGCAGCATCAAACGTAAAATAGGAGCTCAAAACACTGTACATTATGAACTCACTCAAAACACTGAAAATTATTAAAAATAAAATGATGACTAGCGACGTTTTAGAAACTAGAAAATCAGCAAATTTTTCAAAATTTTCTGACATTCCTGTAATTTTACTAAAAGTCATTTTCGTAAGAATAAAACAACTAAAACGATACAATAAACAGTGTATTAAGCAAATACATAGTGCACAATGCAACTATATGCACATGCACATGCTTTTGTACAATATAAAGGCAAGAAACACAAAGCCACAGAGTTGCAGGGGTCTGGGGGCGATTTCTTTGGCCAAATTTTGTCAATTGGAGACGTATCGGAAATTTTTCCGGCCGGACCCTAAAAACCAAAGGGGGAACTTTGTGTACCTACAATTTCAGTCGGAAAAATTTCGGGGGGGGAAGATTCCCCCATTCCCCCCAGGCTACACCCTGCCGTCACCTACATTTTACCTACATATTAATTGCATTACTGGCTTGCTTCTGTTAATACTTGCTTTGCAATCTCCGCCGTTACGGTAAAAACAATCAACAAAAACATCGGAAAACATCAAAATTTATAAAACTATTATCTGACTGTGATCCCATATTCGTAACATTCAGTCAATGTACAAAAAAATTAACCAAAACAAAAAATTTAATTTGCTCAAACAGTTGTTTCTAGTTTGTAAATCAGTTGCTGACTTGTGCCGAGTCGACACATTTCAGGTGAGCGGACGTGAAAAAGTTTATCCGTTGGACTACCACAATTGCCCTGGTTTCACACTTTATAGGAATTTATAAACTCTAGCAATGTTACTGTCATTTTGGCATCGGTATTGGCTGTGCTATGATCGCGTGCAATGTCCACAGTCCGCCCCATTTTGATTGGCGGATATGCCTACTGAGTACTGAGCAAGGTATGACACCTTTCACATAATATTTGCTATATATAATGAAGATTTATGATTTGTATGTGGCACGCACTTTCATTCCAGTCGTTTTGTTTCAAAAAATTTGGAAAATAACTTCAATGATTGCATTATAAAATAGTTTAGGCCGTATTTTTAAACGGCAATGAAGTGCAACTTTTGAAAATCTACATCAATAAAAAGCCTATTAGCTTTCGAATGACGTATTGCACACCCAAAACGGTTAAGGCAGTCTAAAGTTATAAACGAAAACGCGAGGGCCACCCAAATGCTGAATCCGATAAATCCTCGTAAATTTACGAGGATTTAACTCGGCCATAAAATGCGTGTAATTTTAAATCCACGGATTTAGCGGATTCAAAAAAATGAATTTTGGATAAGGATTTAGGATTTAGGATTTAATTTAAATCCGCAGCATGCTAACTCCGAAGGGAATTTTGGATAAGGATCGGATTTAGCGCACGCTAAATCTGATAAATCGGCTAAATCCAGCAAGCAAGTTAAATCCTAAACGCTTATCCAAAATGCAGGATTTAGCTAAATCCGGATCCGCTAAATCCATTTTGGATAAGGCCCTTAGAGCAGAAGTAAACAAAATATTTTATTGCTTGTTTTAATAACGATAATACTTGTTCAGTCGCAGGATTCAACAATTTTGCAGCAACATTTTGCAATTTTTTAGCAATTGATTTCATCTAAAATTTGCAATTAAAATGTTCTGGGTAATGCATAAAACGTAGTGTGTTATGTGCAATGTGTTCGTGATTTGTGGAGTGTGCGTAATGTGTAACTAACAATGTGAAATGTGCTGTCACGGATAAAAGTGTCCCCCTAAAGTTTGTCCCCCCGGACACTTTTATCTAGTTAAAAGTGTCCCCCCGGACACTTTTGTCTGGATAAAAGTGTCCCCCGGACACTATTATCTAGATAAAAGTGTCCCCCTTTGGATAAATGTGTCCCATCTCCCGGACACTTTTAACTGGATGAAAGTGTCCCCCCGGACAGTTTTATCTAGTTAAAAGTGTCCCCCGGACGCTTAAAAGTGTCCCCCGGACACTTATCTGGATAAAAGTGTCCCCCCGGACACTATTATCTAGATAAAAGTGTCCCCCTTTGGATAAATGTGTCCCCCCCCACCGGACACTTTTATTCGGATAAAAGTGTCCGCCCACTAAAATTGCCGTTAATGGTTGGTTCAGCTTCTGGTTCAGGTTTAGATCAACTTATAGTTCAGGTGCAACTTCAGTTTGTTATGTGTGCATTCTGAACATGAACCTGAACCAGAACTTGAACCTGAACCAGTAGTCGCACCTGAACCATAAGTTAAACCTAAACCTGAACCAGAAGCTGAACCTAAACCATCAACGACAATTTTGTAGTGGGAGACACTTTTATCTAGATAAAACTGTCCGGGGGAACACTTGGGTCTAAGATTACGATCATGTTCATATCCACATACCTCTAAAGCACGAGTCAAAGGGACAGTGCAATGACATAATCACAACCGCAAAAAGACATGGTTGCCAACCTTATGTGAAGTTTGTATTATTTTCCTGGTTCTAACGCGCTGATAAACCATCTACGAACCATTGTTGCAAAACGTTTTGTAAGTAACGTTATATTCAGAGGCCAGCTGAGTAACTGGACTTCCACTTCCAGCCAACACACAACGCAAGCACACAACACATTACACATGCAGTCTATTACGATCGCACACAGAAGCCTAGATCACCACGCAGAATGAGCACACACCCACACATATATGCATCTTTTAGACCTACCCAGCATTACAGTGTAAATTTACACTAAAGAGCACATATATGGTAAACGAACTTTTGCACTATAGTATATACGCGGCGGCTGAGGCCGCCGCGTAAAAAACAGTTCAATAACTAACGTCAATAACTAAGTGCACGCAACTAGATTCACAGCTTCCATCTAGAATCTCTGCATCTACGCGCACTCGTTCCCGCACTTGGCGCTATTTTATACATGGCGTATAAAATACATACTGAGTGCAGGCTACATCGTGCCGTAACTTACATATGTGTTACGAAAGCCAATGAGTTAAAGCTTTATCAGAAGTTGCAGAAAGCTTTAGAATCGCTTCTTGATTTCTCAAAGTTGAGATCAAACTGTTTTTATCAGCTGAGTTTCTGTTAAAAAACTTACATAGCATTTCAAATTACGCCGGCTTGCTAATTTCTTATAATTTTGCTAAAACCATTCCTTTCGCCACCGGTAATCGCCGTCAGATCTATAGTAATCATTAAAAACATCTTGTTACAAACGTTGTTGGGGTATTTTTAGGGAACTAGCATTGCCTTTAACTGGCAGGGGCTTGCGAATCTTTCATAAACACCTTCAAATCCTGTCAGTTTGAAACTACCTGGAGGTCGGACTTCGGCCATTTCCTGTAGTATTGTCGAGGCTTGGGGTAATATAACACCGATTGTGAAAAATCAATCGACTAATAAAATTAATTTGTCATTTCAATTGTGGACGATAGGTTTTGGGTTTAAAGTAGGTTGGCTGATTAAGTATGTCAGTACTTAATTAAGATCTGCAAACGTAAGGTGTGACACCACATTTTATCCGTTTGTGATTATTTTAAGCTGCGCAACCGCAATTGCCGTAGTATTCGGAAAAATTTTGGTTCTAATTTATTTAGCAGCAGGCTGCAGTATTTAATGATAACATTTTGCACCAAACTTTCACTTGTTTTGCGTTTTACTTGTTTGATTGAATTTGCTGCTGTAGCTCTGTTGCCCGACCTTATTTTGCATACAGTTACAAAAAATACTGTTAAAAGTTTTGCGAAAAGTTTCACTCAAAAACCAGTACAAGTAAGGATTAACGCTACAGTTTGCGAGGAAAAAAATACTCGTAAACACTACTGCAACGGAAACAGCAGAATGACTAAGGGCAGAATATTTACTACCACCAAAACTAGGCCTAGAAACAAGCAACTCACAGCGCACGCGATTGTCAAGTTTTGTTCAGCCTTTTGCGCATTTTGCTGCGCCCCTTGCACTTTTGAACAGCGAAACAAAATTGCGCCAGCATACAAAAGGCAGCAGATTATGACGATACCACCTTCAAACACAATCCAGTGCAACGGGACCAAATAAAACTTGTGGTGATTCATCATTGTTTAGGCGAAACCACAAATTTCAGGATTGTATATAAATGTGAAGTGTTACGGTTGTTGTGGTTACAAGAATACAAGTGTGGTTTGGTATTTGACGGGAAACACAAGAGCAATGAAACGCGTCACAGCTATGGCAAATAAAGCCCCGAAACTGCGCAACAGTCAAAAGTCAAATGGCTGTAAAAGCTTCCTATCCAGCTTCTAGTGAGAGTGCTGAACCCGCTGAACCAACAGACGTTCAGAATCACCCCCAGATCTGCCACGGCGATTCCACAGATCAAGATGTAGGACGGATATGTCTTGCTGAGCCTGCCAGTGACACAAATTGTCAGCGCAGACATGACCGCGTCGACTCCGCCCACAACCACAAACAACCTGCCCGTTAGACGCCGGTCAAATCCCAGGCACCAGTCAAAACTTGTGTCATTAATCATTTTTTCGCCTTAGAAGTGATACAGCAAAGAAATTGCCTGAAAATAGTTACATTAAAGACTAAATACTTGAAATACCGTTTGGAAGTCGAGCCTAGTCAAAGAAAATCAGAGGCAGGTAATGTAGGTGATGCAATTTTATAGTTTCCTGCTATTGAATTTAAATTGTATCACCGTAAATATAAATGGGGTGGTTTCATAATTTTTACCAAAGCATGCTACAACTGGTATGTACCTAATTAACTACTCACAAACTTGTATCCAGAGTAATCATTCACTGGGCCCAATTTTATGAATATTTCAACGGCCCTAAGTAAAAATTCATGCCTGTAATTTTGAACCGCCTGCTATATTAATACAATATGCTCAATTTAAGGTTTCTTTCCATTTTTTTTAATTTTCCTCATTTTTGCATGGGCAATTTTCGGCATAAAACGACGCAATAAAGTTAGTCAAAACATTTGAAAACTTAAGTCAAAACATTTGAAATTTCTATTCACAGTTTAACAAAAGCCTAACCCGATACTTTAACTGTATTTTGATTCAGAACAATGCTCACATGCATTTACAAGACGAAAAGCAATATAAAGTCCTGCCGCCATTTTAATACAAAAATCAGAAAGTTAAGACAAAATAAATTGCCAAATTTAAATAGTGGAGAATAAAACTGTATAGTCAATCATGGAGTACTTTGTCAGGGTGTCATTGCGAAGTGTGATTATTCGCAACTTAGAACTTGTCAAAAATAATAGGTGAGTATCCTTTGCATCCATAATAATTCGACCTTGGAAGTACAAGCTTTTAGTTTTCTAAAGCTTCTAACCTTCACAAGGTATGTAGTCGGATACCTTCATTTGTAAAGCCACAAAATAAAGCATTAGGCCGCTAGGTTTGAATGCTCTGTTTCATTTCTGTTCTATGACAAAATGTGAAATAAACTATTTCCTCTAAGATTCACACGTACACTTAAGCTTTAGGAATCAGCTTTAGCTTTAAGAACAGCAAACACTAAATTGTGACTAGAAATTGCTGAACTTTAAAACGAAACAGGAATCATAATTTTCGTCCCCTTTCGATGTACTTTTGATGCTAGCTATTCTTTGTTTTCGTAATGAAATCGCATGTTTCTTATTGTCGCAGCAGTTTTGTTTAGACTTTTTTACAATAAAAAATACACTAACCCAACCATACACTGAGCAATACACTAATGACTGTATATACTGCGCTATTATAAAATCTCCAAATCAACATCCAAAGTGTAAAAGTCCGATCGTATGTAGCTAAAGTACAGACCAAAATTACTTACTACTGACTCCGGAGTCACGGAGTTGTTGTCACTTGATCCTGGAGTCAAAGTTCATCGTTTACTTTAAATTACTTTGATTCTGGAATAAAGTGACTCCGACTCCGTTGTGACTGTAGCAAGTAACTTTGGTCGGTACTGTAGGTAAGAGTGCCTCAGGTAGATTGGGACTTTCTTTCATAGCCTAGTTTGGCTTCGACACAAGGCAGAGGCGAATCTGTGCAACACTCTGTGCTCAAACAGTTTCTGAAAACAAGAAATCTATGCTCCGAATGACAAAGAGCTGAGATATTATCTATCGGCCAAATGCAGAAGATAGCTTAGCTGCTAAAAATTCAAATTTTCACAGACAAACAGTAGATAGCAAATTTTTTCCCATTTTGGATTGCAAAAACCTTTTCGAATAAATAATAATTATTTATCATAAGCTTAGTCAAAAGATATGCTACATAATTACAACAGACTAGCCATGCGATCAACACAAACCTAAACAAATCAAAACCTTACTGTAGTCTATCTGAGACATTACTTAAGCTGTTTCGAATTCCAAGTACAAAGCTAGTAACTTTATTGGACAAACAATTCATAAATTCGTTTCACAAACACAATCTTCTTGAGTGGTAAGTCAGTGTTCTGTCCAAAAGCAATAATTTGGCTACGCAATGGCATATGAAGTCTTGCCAAGCCATAGTTTGTCAATGCGTTCCTAGTGTGCAAGCTGTAGACCACTGTGCATGATAATAATTTGCCATGAAATAGCGAGAGATAATATCACGTGGTATTTTTAATGTACTGATTTGAGTTTTAGTTATACTATGTTTATTTTCTAAGTATTGCCCGCTCTTCTGTATTTTTATAATTCGTTGTTTTTTCCATGTCAGTAAATTTATTTTTTACACTTAATTGTTTTAGGGCAGCTTAGGGGCAACTTTGAGTAGTGCCCTTGGCACTATCCTGAGGGCTTTGTGGCTCCACCTTGACGCCTGCGGTAAAACCGACTTGTCCGTTGAGTGTTTTGAGTCGACTGCTCCGTAAAACCTGGCATTAATTTCTGAGTCGGAAGGATTCGGGCAAAGGGTCAAATCGCCCTGTTTGCACTTCGCGAAACCGCCTTGAGTCAATAAGCCTCCCGGTTTATAGTTTAACATGCGATACCTGTAGAATGTTTCATTACCATGTTTTAAATTATTGAATTACATAGAACGTCAGACTGATATTAACGTTTTAATACCTTTTTACTCGGCCGCCGCGTATATACCTACTGTAGTACAGTAGCTCATTTTAACACGTATATATTGCTCTAGTGTATAATTGTACGTGAAAAGTTGGTAGGTCCTAAAAAGGCGTTTTCTAATTTGTCCCAATTGTAGTTTGTCCCAATTGTCCCAATCAATTTTGTATCGAGTATCGACGATATCACGTCAACAATCAAAGTATGACTATTGTGTTCATCAAGTCATCAAGATATTGATATAATTACAAACTGTGCTGTTGATGGCAGCTACATCAGTGATGTATGTGACCCACGCCAGTTAAAACTAATACATTGTCTCAAGAGTACATAATAGGAAGAGTAGAGAAAAGTAAAATTATCACATTTCGATTTCTTGGAAGTTATTCAGAGCGCCCCCTGAACAGCAACAGTAATATATCCATTAATGTAAACTCGGCTTTATTTCACAATATATCACCCGGTAGATAGTTTGAGAAAATTCTGAAAATATCTTTCTTTTGTTTATACGAGACATGAACATTATTCAAATGCAATAAGCTATTTAGATCAGGTGATATATTACTCGTGAAAATAATTAATTTTTACACCTGCTAAAAAAATACAAATTATCATGAAAGCTAAGAAACAAAATTTAGAAAAACCTAAAATACAAGAGTTTAAATAATAGAAGAATCAGAAACTTAGTTTATATACAAAACTTTGTCTAAAATAATTGACTTGGCAGCTATATAACCAAGCATTGTACAAAATTTCCTCATTTTATCTACAGTATTTGACGATAGTTTCAGTTTCATTCTATCTGTATCCGGCTTTTTCCAAAACGCAATGGCAGCTAACACTACTGACGACTCGTGTTTGGGATTTGACCGCAACTTTACTGGCTGGCTTTTCATCGCAGTTAGCAGCAGCCAAGCAGTGCTGACCTTGATGACCGTGGCAGTATGCGCACTTCTCAGCAAAACCTACCCCTGCTATATACTCATCACCGGAATTGGAATAGCTGATTTCGGAGTGATCATGAGCATCTTTTGGTTCAGTGGCGTTTGCACTCTGACCCGAAGTTGGTTCGGTCGACCCTACAGTTTTGTGGTTTCAACATCCATCGTGTCGAGTTTCTACTTTCAAGTTGCCATTGCTGCTAGTCGATTTATGGCACTAGCGTTTCCCCTGAAGTACCAAACTCTCCTGACTGTCAAGGCATGTATTGGCATATCGATTACATGCTTCATTTCTGGCATAATCCATACAAACATACTAAACAACGTTGAGTACCTAAGATTTCTGTACAACCCTAATACTTGTGGTTTCGAATTCACAGGGGTCGATCACCCTAAATTCTACATCGCTCCGCTTCAGTGGATGATATTCGAAATCATTTTGGTCGCTGTGTGTTCTTCTTTATATGCGGGAGCGGCTATCGGACGTTGCTTGACCTCAACGCAAACTTTGCAACCAGCAACTCAAAAGGCAGAACTAAAGTTGACTATCGCATGCGCTGCAAACAGTTTTTTCATAGTTCTGCTGTCAGTGGTAGTCAACCTTTTGCCTATGCTCAACGAAACCGCTACCGTAAGCGCGGTTTTCTCCAACATGGTTTTCATTACCAATTCTGCGGTGAACCCGTATTTGTATTGGCTATTGAGCGATACATTTCGAAACAAATTCGTCAGTGTTTTTTGTAAATCGAAATTCACCGTGTCGCCGTCTGATACCTCGATGGTAAAAACACCTACTGCTAGCGTACCAGCAAATCGAAACATTGTTATTAATCAGACAGAAGCAGAGTGACTTTTATGTCTGGAAAAAAGTCACAATACATGTCACACAAAAGTTTATTGCACTGAAACTTACGCTGGTCACTAAAGCCCGGTTCATACTTGTCCTTAAGGAGTAAGGACACAGGGACAGGAACAAGGACAAAGTTTGGTCAGCTGCTATACATGAATATTTTTTCCAAGCGTTCCGGCATAATTTTTAATACGATGAGCAAGTGACCTCAACTTTATTCAGACCAAATTTTGGCTTATTTGGCCAGGCAGTTTTCTTGGAATCGCTTACGGACAAAACGATAGTGACAAGGACAAGGACGAGTATGAACCGGGCTTAAGAGTACTTAATAAGCAGAGTATGACACAATCCCACAGTGCAACGTGGCAGTTGGATAAGTAGATGCGTTACACCATAGCGGGCAAAACTCTTTCACTATAAACCCCGACCTAAATCACTTCCAAAGCTTATTTTCAGCGACCAGCCACGGAAAAGTGCTCCATTGGATAGCGAAGCCGAGTTTAGACAAAGTTGTGGTGTTGTGACTTGTAATTTCTGCACATACATATAAAACTTCTGCTGGATTTCTATATTCCTTGTATAGCATCAAGAGTACATAATAGGAAGAGTATGACACTCTTCCTATTATGCCTAGCAGCGCGCGTCCAATGCGCAGCGCGAAATAGGCCTTTTATGTACGGTTTTGAGGGGGGGGTACCCCCCCCTCAACTGATGACCCAGTACTCAACTGAGGGGGGGGGTACCCCCTACTCAGTTCGATACCCCGTGCTCAACTGAGGGGGGGGGACCCCCCCCCTCAACTCAGCACCCCGTCTTCAGTTGAGGGGGTGGTACCCCCCCCTCATTTCAAGACACTGACAAAGTCTTTGCGCTACCCCCCCCCTCAGTTCAGTACCCCGTCTTCAGTTGAGGGGGGGTACCCCCCCCCTCAGTTCAGCACATCAACAAAAGTCCTTGTCAGTGTCTGAAATGAGGGGGGGGGTACCCCCCCCTCAACTGAAGACGGGGTACTGAGTTGAGGGGGGGGTACCTTCCCCTCAGTTGAGTACGGGGTCTTCAGTTGAGGGGGGGGGTACCCCCCCTCAAAACCGTACATAAACGGGCTATTTCGCGCTGCGCATTGGACGCACGCCCGTAGGCATAATAGGAAGAGTGTCATACTCTTCCTATTATGTACTCTTGATAGCATATATGTACCCATATACCGCAGTATATATGTCGTAGTCCAAACTGCTATTCAGGCCAAACAGCGTTTGGACTGAAATTAGTCCGTCTAAACTGCTACAGCTACGCTTTTTTTCAGTTGATATTTCTTTCGTTTTCATTTTCGTTTTCGTTTTCCTTTCGTTTTCCTTCAATTTCTTACTTTCTTTCGTTTTCGTTTTCTTTAGCTGTCAATTTTTGACAGCTTGCCCAGCATGCCCTTTGGAGCCGACAAAGGGTGTAGTAGCAGCTGAGGTCAAGCACAACTGCACTCAAAAAATTTTTCAAAAAGGGTGCCGTCAAATAGGTGTTAAATATTTATTAAATGGTGAGTTACTTTGCAGTGTCACTTATACATTGTTCAAAATTTTTGTCTGCTAAGTCGACTTTACAGATTTTATAAATTACGTCAATTTTTAAATTTTCAGGTTAAATTTTTAACTCTTACTTTTTGTACTAATATAAATCTTATAGTGCAAAGTTCCTGTCAGAGTGTCAGTATTGTATCAATTCGTGCAAATTTATTACTTTTATTTTATTTCAATGTACGGTTAAGTTTGCAAAACAATACATATATATAGCTACATAAATAACAACTAACTAAAGCTAAATAACAACTAAACTAAACATCCTAAATATTTGAATAAACAAGCAGCATGCAGCTGCCTTCATTTGTCTACTGCTCGTCAAAGTTTTCAAAACTTTGTTGCGCAAGCCGAAAAAGTTGGCTTCGCTTCAATTCACTTTCGTTTTCGTTTTCTTTTTCGTTTTCGTTTCGTTTTCGTTCAATTTAGTGTCTACTGAAAAAAAAGCGCAGCTGTATTAGAGTTTTGCCCAGGCCAAACTGCAATCGGCACTATAATCCTCTAGTTCAACTATAATTAGGCTGACTTTCGGTCTCCTGCTGTTATTTCTTATCCTTCTTATCTTATCTTATGCTGCTGTTTGGACGGTTTAATTTCAGTCCAAACGCTGTTTGGCCTGAATAGCAGTTTGGACTACGACATATATGTGGTAGTTCAGAGCAGGACCCAGTCAGGTCCCGGACCGAACTAGTTCAGAGCAGGACCCCGCTACAGACTAGTTCAGATCGGGACCCGCAAAAGTCAGACTTACACAAAAGATGCCTGCGCACTAAACATGACCAGTTTCATGTTTGTATATATAATTGTCTCACTTGTACTAATTAACGATGTTATCTTGTTTCGCCTATATCGAAATTTTAACGCGTTAACACAACTTACAATTTCAACTTTAATGAACTGCGTAATTATCGACTTGAATAGATTACAAAGACATTGAAATTATACAAAACTCGTTTATAAAGTTGTTTCAAAAGTTCGGGCAAAAAACTACGTTTCAACAATTTCTTGTCAGGGTCAGTTTTCAGTGCAATAACTTCGCAGCCATTTGAATTTATAAGTTTATCTAACACTTACATAAGCAATACTGGTCTGTTCTTGAGACTTTTGTGTTAAACCGCCTCTTTGTTAAGTTGACGGTCCCGATCTGAACTAGAGATGGGATCGGTTCCACTGGAACCGGATGGAACCGGAACCGAACCGGCAGCAAGTTTGGAACCGGAACCGGAACCGGAACCGGAACCGGCATGGTGCCGGTTCCAACCGGTTCCATCATAATTTTTCTTGATCATCAACGATTTTTTACAGTTCTGTCTGTGCATTTTAGTTTTGCTACCGAACCTGCCATAGTTAATATTTTATGTGCAGGCTTTTATGTGACTAACTTGGGGTCCATGACACTTGAAAACGGGTTGGGTAAACTTTTGGATCGAGTTGGCGGGTCGAGGTCCAGCAACCCATAATTTTTGTTTGGCTGTAAATATTACATTATATTTCTAAAGTTTCCGCTTTAGTTGAAGCTAAATTTCAAAATTTCAATAATTCTACAGTTCAAAAAAATTTGCGGCTATTTCTTACAGATAAACAAGCTTTAATTTAGCTTTATAGGTAACAGTTTTTTCATATTTTTAGCATACAAAATGGTTTATTCCAGCGTTTGGTCTAAAATGGCAGTCCAGAAAACAATAGCTATATAGTGACAAAAGTGAATTAAATTCATAGCTTTGAACTCATTGATTTTTGCAAAATTTTCCCACTAGGCTTATTTTTTTGTCATCCAAGTGGTTTTTGCCCATTTTTCCGTAAACTCACAATTTTGGCCATTATTCTGACAGCTCAACGACGTCGACAAATTTTCACCGCTTTAGGCTTATTTTGGTTGCACATGGACAAGTGATTTTAACTGATTTGATTCAAATTCGAAAATATAATAGTTTTTTTACTCAATTTTTTAATTGCCATTTTCGCTATTAAAACTATATTGGTTAGCAACACTCCAACTGAATTAAATATTTAATTAATCTCTAAAACTAAAAAATTAGCTGTTAAGCGATGTGTGACAGATGGCTCAGCAATGGTTGAAATATTTCTGCCATTTCGAGTCTACCTCATCAACGGCCTGTGGAATGCAATATTCCACAAGAAAATAGTTCGATCAGCACATCAGTATTTTGCATACACGGCTCATTTGGCTGTGGCTGAGTTCAGAATTCATTCTATGTCCTTATTTGTTGCGCCCTCGAACCTAAGCAAACCTCGACATGAAAGGTGAAATAATATTTAACAGCACAAAAACTTGTGGGTACCCCACCCGCCCTGGTTGGGAACTTCCTCTCCTCATCTTACAAATTATTGACCCCGCTCCCCTAAGATTATAGCATTTTTTCACCTTTTTTTGAGACAAAAGTAACTATTTTGACAATCGTGACATAAATTTAAGGGAGCGCTTTGAGTAACTTCCAACAAATCAAATTGCTATAATTTTTCTTTTCTTGCTGATACGAAGTTTTTTGCACAAATGCAACCAAGTTAGGCACCAGACACCTATTCTTGCAAAGTTAGAGAGCTTTGGGAGCACCTTAGCAAAATTTATGACAGTATCAAAATTAAAATTTTGCAAAATTTGTCTAATTTTTGAAACGACTAGCTGAACGGTGCCTTAATCAAAGTTAACAATCGATAGCTCAAATTAAAGACAATTATCTTGCCAAGGTGCCATTTTTTTCGAATCTTAGTTCGTGGCAAATTTTTAGTTAATTTTTATCGCAAGTGACGTTTTAAAAAGCCCTTCATATTGAGGCAAATCTTAATAATTACAATTCAAGAAGTTCGGCACCTCCATATACATTTGCTCTAATACATATGTAGCTCGCAAACTTTCATGCGGATCGGCTTTCACAGCTGACACTAATCTTGGAAAAATAAAGACTATAGTCCTATTTCAGAAACCTGAAGTTTGCCCACAAATACGTATTTTCCAAAAAATAGAACATATTATTTAGTACTAAAATCTTTTGAGAAAAGTATCAGAAACCAAAAAGTAGCTAACAAAAAATTGGTTCAAAAAATAGTGTATTTTTCAATGTTGCTCAACGTATTTTGGAATTTTTTTTAAAACGGTTTAGAAGGAAGGACACATACGTCTTTTTAAAAAGTTGCAGCTAGCAATTCGCTGCATGAATCTGTTTTAAAAAGTAGTAAAAGTCATACAGAATTTTTTGGTACATCGATTTAAAGACTTTTTCCCATGAAAAATTGGTTGAAATTTCAAATTGACCAACATTTGACGTTATGTACATCAAATAAATCAAATGAAAGCTAGTCTAATTTGAAACAAATTTTCCTCTCCAGTTAATTTGCGAAAACTTGACTGAAAAGTTTTGAAAGCTAAAATTTGTTAAAGAGGTTTATTTGCTATGGGAACCGTTTCAAAAAGTAACAAAAACCATTTACTACTTTTTGGCAAATCATTTGCTGATTTTGCCACATCAAAATTCAGGTCATGAAGATATTTTCAACAAATCTACACGTTGTGTTTATCAAATGAAACCTAATTCACTGCTGAACAAACTTTCTTCAAGACCGAAGACCTAAAAACATGTCTGAAAAGTTTCATTGCCCAAAGTCAGTTATTCGGAGCGCCACCTTAAGATTGGAGAAAAGGTTAAATATTTTTTTGTGGGCGTTCACATGCGACATCACATTAGACGACAAAAAACAGTTCAAAAGCGATTACATCGATCAGGTAGTCCTCTGGATGACTTATATTTTTAAAATTCATGCTATTTTGTCAATTATAAGGTCCAAAGAGCGTCAAAAACATATTTAAAATATAAATATGGAAAAAATTTACGTAAATCATCAATAAAAAAGTGGAACCAAATTTGGAACCGGGAACCGGCAAATTTCTAGAACCGGAACCGGTCCCCTGGAACCGGAACCGGTAAAGTGGAACCGGTCCCATCTCTAATCTGAACTAGTCCGTAGCGGGGTCCTGCTCTGAACTAGTTGGGTCCGGGACCTGACTGGGTCCTGCTCTGAACTAGTTGGGTCCGGGACCTGACTGGGTCCTGCTCTGAACTACCACATATATTCGTTTATCTGTTACAATTTGTACAAATGATTAGTACAGTATAGTGACTTTCAATTATTACTTGTGTTTCCAATTTAAATATTTGTTGAGTAATGTATCGGGTTATAACTTCATTTAATCAATCTCAATTATCAACAAGGATTAGTTATATGCTCGACCGTTAGGTTCCGCGTCCATCAAAACCTAGGTATATATTTCAGCTCACAAGATAATTTGTGCAACTTGTGAAAGAAACCAAGAGCATAGTGACAGGCCCAGTAACTACAAAGACCTATGTAGGATGGTGAAGGCTGAACCCTGAGACAAAACAATTGGCGTTTGATCAGTTGTTGCAAAAAATAAAATTTCCATATGCAAGCAATATAGGCCAGAAAATGTCAGAAGCTATGGGTTTTTGGGCATTGGCTTCAGGACATTTTCTTACGGACACGGACAAGTATAAACAAGTACCGTATTTCCTCGAATAAAGCCCCGGAAGCTTTATTGTTTCGTGAAGGTCCAAACGGGGGCTTTATTCAAGGCGGGGGCTTTATTCAAGGCAGGGGCTTTATTTTTTCGTGAAGGTCCAAACGGGGGTTTTATAGAAGGCGGGGGCTTGATTTCTTAAAGAAGTTTTGCTGACCAGATGTAGGCCCAGTTGCTCAAACCATTTTGTAACAACTACCTACAGCTCTTGTAAAATCTTACAATTATACATAACAATTATATTGTAACGTTTGTAAAATTTGCAATTGTTACAATTGCAAGTCTTGTACTTGAGCAACAGCGCCCAGACGTAGCTCAACTAACTGACTCAATACGAATGATGAATGAGCAGACATTTAACATCTCTATATATTTGCAGTTCCATTTACGTATATTTTTAGTTGCGTTAATAAAAAATTGTGAAAACTCTAAACTTAGTTTGTTTAGTACGCCCAGCAGCCCAGGCAGTAGTCTACAAATGTGGGAAACCAATTAGTCAAAATTCTGTCTGTAGCCTATCTGGGATATGGTTGTAGCCTTTGTGGGAAACAGATTTGTCACTAATCCGTCTGTAGCCTACATGAAAAATACAGCCGTCTGTCTGGGTTGTAGCCTATCTGGGATGTAGTCTATCTTGGAGTAAACCCGTGTGACTAAAAATAGAAGGGTCTGCGGGGAGCTAGCCCCCTCCAGATTTGAGATTTCTGGACAAGCCCCCCTCCTTGTTGCTAAAAAAAGGTACCCAAAAGTTCAAAAATCTCCCCATATTGTGCTATTTATATAAAAGGCTTCCACAATGAACAAAAAGCTAAAAATCGCTAGAAATTAGATGTTTGCATAAAATTTACAATTTTTAGGTGAAAATAGAAAATTTTCCCGTTTTTGTCAGTTGTAAGCCCCCGGAACGTCAGGACAAGCCCCCGCCTCCCACTGAATTTTAGAGTAACCCTGGAGAAGCCCCCCTAGACTGAAACTCTGAGCAATACGTAACCTAACGAAGTACGACAAAAAACTTATACTTATCATTATCCTTCAGTGTCAGCAGAAGAAAATGTGGTTTATGGAACCAGAAGTTTACAAAAATGTTTGCATTGCCGGAAATTGCAAGTTGTTACACTTTTACGAAGGATAAAGAAGCACGGAGCCAGGATTCGAGACGGGACCATGTCACCTTCGCTCACTCTCGACACTCACCATCCCGGGGTTAGGGGTGTCACTGTGATTTTTTATAACAAAATAGTGTCTGGTCATTTAAAAAGGTGGGTTGCGCTTTGAGGTTTTTGCCATTTCAGCGCGCCCACCAGCACCCCAAGTTAAGCGTGGCCTAAGCATAAACTTTGTAGACAGTATCGTAAAGGTCAAAGTTTAATATGTTGACTTTTTTGAAATTTCACTGTGGAAGATCAGAATTTTTAATTACAAGAAAATATCCTAAATTTCGGCTAATTTGCTTTCAGTGATTTTTCAGTAAATTGAATTAGTTATTTAAAAATGGGATGCTGGGAATTTAAACCATGTCAAAAGTTACCAACTTTCAGCTCCAACAGGATAGAATGTATGATTCAGAGCTGTGGTGTAGTTTTGAAAATTTTAAGATGGGACCTTTCTTCTAGTCCTTATATGGAAAGAAAAATACAGGGTTAAATTTCAAGGCATGCATTTTATTTAGGAAAAAGATATTGTTCTACCTAACTTGTGATTTGAATTTGTAAATGCTTAGCTATCTCAAAAATATGAAAAATAATTAGCCCCTTAAATTAAATAAATCTTAGTGGGGGGGGGGGGGGGGGAGACCCCAGTAAATATATAATTTTTCAGTCATTAGGTGAATTTGGGTCAATGGGAGACGAAAAATATCAAAAAAAAAAAATAAATTAGAGTAAATATCAGCGTCAGAACATTAGATTGATAGATTGTTACACGAAAAAAATATATTTTGATAGGCTTTGGCAGAACATTAGAGTAAATATAGCTATAGTGGATGAATTTTTAGCTTTTGTTAAATTGTGTTTCATTCGAATAAATATATAGTGAGATGTGAAAAAAATAAATGAGTATTGAACGAAAAAAAAAAAAAAAAATAAAACGAAAAATAAATTAGATTGAAAAAAAAATTTACTACCGACATGTCGCGTCTCTTTAGTTTTTGGTGGGTCTGGAATTTTTCGGGATGTTCATTTATTTCGATTGGGGAATAAGAATATAAAAGTTCTTCGATTTAGTGTTGCCAAGTAGGGTCTGACCATTAAACAGAAATTAAACGAAAAATTAAACGTACTATGCAATAAATTTATAAATTTGATTAATGGACAGGTAGTAAAATAAACCAAAAAAAAGATTTATTTTGGTTACTTGTGACAAATAAATAGTTATGTATAAAAAAATACCTCAACAGTTAGAAGAACAAACAAAGAAAAAAAAGAAAAGAATAAAGACGCAAACATGTATGGGGTTAACATGATGGGTTTCTCAATGTAAGTGTTGAATCAGTTCAGTTAATGAATACTGCTATAGAATGGTGAATTTTGGTGAATTTTGAATTTTGATAGACGATAGATTGTTACATTAGCTATGATAGATTGATAGATTGAATTTTGATAGAATTTTGGCAGAAAAAAATATATTCTAGGTAGTCAAAAAATATATTAGCTATTGGCAGAACATTAGATTGTTACACGAAACAAAAAATATCAAAAAAATATATTGGTGCACAAAAAATAGATTATTAAATATAATGGTTTTTGGTGATTCTCAAAAATATTGGGTCCGTCTGGGAAATTTGGGGGATGTTTTATTATTTGCTATTTTTTATTATTTGTCATATTTTCAAAAGTATTATTCTAGGTGCGATTTTTTTGTTTAATGGGTCAATGAGTGACGCATGATACCGGATAATTGGGTGTACCCCGTTTCGGTCAAATTATAAGTACGGTTGGAAATTGGGAATTTGTAGTCTGGGAAATTAGAATGAGGCAACCGAGTAACCAGTTGAAAGGAGAACCTAGTGAGAAGTGAATATACCTCGGGGGACCCTTTCTCAAAAAATTTTATTTTCAAATTTATATTGAGAGAAAAATTATTACACAAAAAGTGACTATTAGATCAGGTTGGTATGAGTGTACTACTCTGCGAGTTGTGTTACATTGAACTACCGGAGATTAGAGTAGGAAGGGTATGGGAGAATATCATCGTCCGCTGTTTTGTCAACTTTTGGTTATTTTTTAAAAAAGTTTTCGCACACTTCTTCGTATACCAATATTAGATGCATTTATATATATATTTTCACTTTTGTACTTATCAGTGCCAGTGTACTTCCGTGTGCTGGGCGCAGAGCGCTACTATCGGAAGTTCTGATAAGCTTACAGCATCATCACGGGCCGAAAGTTTCTCACGCTGCTCCACAGTCACGGGAAAGATTTGATGCCCAACCCACTCCATAAGCCAAAAATATTTGATTTGTACTTAGGTTTTTTCAGTTAAAAGATACAAATATACCTTAATGTTTTGACATGCTGTTTGAGAGGTTGGGGCTTAAGAAATTCAATTAAACTGCCACCCGATTTGAGATTAGTAAAGTCGAAATAAAACCAGCAAATTTTTTTTTAAATTAATCAGATACAAAGTTAAGCAATGTTCTGCACATAATTTATGGTTAGATAACTCTACTGATTAAGCATAATAAGATTTTTTACATTTAGAACGAGTATATTGTTAAAGTCAAGCAGACAACTCTCTATCAGCTCAAAACTTTAATATAAAATTTAGATTGATATATAATAATCAAACTTGAAGGTAGTCGATAGTTTGCCGGTGAACTAAACATTATCCTACAGAAAAAAAATAAACGATACAATTTCTAACCATTTCATGTTGGGCATTTATTTGGAAACTTAAATTGTAAAAAAATTCTTTGTGATTTTTGGGAAAATTAAACAAACTTCAACTTCTCATCTGAGACGCCGAGACCGCACTGTTTTAGGTCTCGTGTTTTGCCACCGCGAGACCGAGACTGCAGATCAGCTGAAACTCGGGTTTTATGCAGAACTCCAGAATGAGAGACTGAAGAACTCGTCAACCCTGTTCAGAAGAAAATATCAACAATGGTTCTTTTTTTGATTTTGGCTAGCCCGGTAAAACTTACACATACACGCCGTTTCAGTTTACCAAATTTGGTCCAAAAATCAAAATTTTCTTTAAACCGGCTCCGGGGGCTGCCGCTCCCAAACCCGTGCCCACTCTGTGGCTTCCTATTCCTTATTGGTATTTTTTGTTGAAGTGTATGCGCACGCACACAGTGAGTGCAACATCATGCTGCATTCGCACGTGTACACAGGACACGAGTATATTATGCTAACAATCAATTGCGTAGACACTGTCTGATGGAGGTTACCAT
>JASANF010020139.1:0-15168 GCA_030248245.1 Trissonchulus sp. WLG1_4 | reverse complement strand
TAAGGGCCTTTCTCATAAAAAGATCAAAAATCGAAGATTAAAATAAATCTTTTTATGAAAACGACATTAAAAATTGCAGTTGCAGCTGCTCATTTTTAACCAATCACCATTTGTGAGCCAGACATTACACAATAGAGACATAAAATTTCAAAAAATGAAGCCAGATATCAGATTGGCCAGCTTGTGAAGTACATGTAATGTTTTGACGCGCAGTTTTTTGCCACAATGAAGAAAAATAAAAAATAAAGGTTCGTTTTTCTTTTGATTTCAAAATAAGTGTCTAAATTTTTTACCATTTATCATTATTGCTGTCAGTACCTTACAGGTTACGCACAGTTTCACAGTTCAAACAAACATTACTCCATAACGACTCAAGCAATTTGCACTAAACTTTGTGTGCATAAACTAGAGCATATGTGCTTTTACTTTGTGTAAAGAATCTAAACAAAATGTTTCTTAATTGTGACGAAATTATCGAATGTGAATAGGTTTTCAAAACGTCATTTTTCCGACTTTGCGACTTCACTGCTAACTGTATGCTGCATCAATTTTTCTGAAACTTGGCAAAAATATTTGCCTTAAAAAATATTTTTATAATATATAAAGAACAATGACCTATCTTTCACTGAAAAAGTTTTATAGTCGCGCAAAATCGACTGCTTTCGCGACACTACCCCCTTAAACGTTTAACCGCGTTTAAAAGTTTACACGATTAAACGTTTAAACGCGGTTAAACGTTTAAACGTTTAAACGTTTAAACGCGTTTAAACGTTTAAACGTACTAAACGTTAAACGGTTAGAAAACCGCGTTTTTTGAACCCGTAAACGTTTAATCGTTTCTAAACCGTTTAAACGTTTAAACGCGTTTAAACGTTTCAAAGCGTTTAAACGTGCCCATAATGTCTGACCGAAAAGTGTATGTATGGAACTTCATTGCTTCATAGCAGCTTAGTCGTTTGAGGTAACCCCCATAATATATATATATATATCATTCGAAAGCTTTTTTGATGGAGATTTTTATGAAATTAAATTATTTTGAAAAATTAGAAGTTAAAAATTCTAATTCAAATAAAATCTATATTTTCCGCCTAATTACAGGAAACCTAGTGTATTGATAGCCCATTTCATTCTGCGTCTAACGATATATACAACATCACTATAGCATGCACCTGTCAAAAATTATCGAATTTTTTTATTTTTGATTTTTCCATTGAAAAACGAACATTTTTGGCCCGTTTTATTCGCTGTAACTCAGCAAATACTCAACCAAATCTGACAAATTTTGCATCAATAGACGCGTTGTGACCTCGCGTGGTTTGTGAAAGTAATAAAATTTCAAAATTTGATACTAAATTTTTCAATATTTGTCACGTTTACAGTCATTTTTCAGCAATTTTTGTTCAAGATTAGTTAAAATAATTAGTAACACACTAAAGTTCAGTTCTTTAGCTTTCATTTGATACTAAAACATGTGCTTTTGATTGAATTAAACAAAGTTAGGCAGCAAAAAGATATACATAGCTGTTTTCATTACTTTTCAATAATTAGTGCTTGATGAACATGTCATGTGCATGCGTTCAAACATTCTACACACTGATATGCGTGTATAAATTTTTGTGGGCGTACACATACATATACTGTGAATAATGATTTATTTTTTCTATAACTTTGCTCAATCCAATCAAAAGCACAAGTTTTTAGTATCAAATGAATGCAAAAAAACTTAACTTTAATGTGGTACTAATTATTTTAACTAATCTTGAACAAAAATTGCTGAAAAATGACTGATAACCTGACAAATATTGAAAAATTCAGTATTTAAATTTTGAAATTTAATTACTTTCACAGACAGCGCGAGGTCACATCGCGTCTATTGATGCAAAGTTTGTCAGATTTGGTTGAGTATTTGCTGAGTTACAGCGAATAAAACGGGCCAAAAATGTTCGTTTTTCAATGGAAAAATCAAAAATAAAAAAATTCGATAATTTTTGACAGGTGCATGCTATAGTGATGTTGTATATATCGTTAGACGCAGAATGAAATGGGCTATCGAATGATAGATAATACATTAGGTTACCTATATTAGGCGGAAAAAATCTATTTTATTTGAATTAAAATTTTTAACTTCAAATTTTTCGAAATAATTTAATTTCATAAAAATCTCCATCAAAAATGCTTTCGAATGATATATACATTATGGGGTTACCTCATACGACTAAGCTGCTATGAAGCAATGAAGTTCCGTACATACACTTTTTCCTGTTGTGCCACAGCACAACAGGTCTCTAATTTTGATTTCTGGCGGAATATACTGGGCTTGTAGTGCAATGTACGTCTGTGCGTTAGTTTGCTTTGCATATTAGAGCATATTAGCGTCACATCATTGTCTAGTGCAAAAGTTACACTGTAAGCTGGAAAAATGTCAATGTGCGTTTGTTTAGTTCATGTGTGTCACATAGTGCGCGTGTGTCATGAAAACAAGCTCGATCGTGCTATAAAGTACTTGTATGACGACTTAAAATCTAAATATGACTTGAAAATTAAATTACAGAATTTGCAAAAATGTCAGAGCTGTTGGGAATCGAACCCACATACTTCTGATCTGGAGTCAGCCGCGTTAACCACTAGGCTACAGCTCCATCGGCTGATACTGCTAAAACTATTGCTAAGTTTGTACAAAATATCGTAAGTTATTTACGTAAGAAATTACTGGATAATTTCATCAAGCTATAGATTATAAGGCTTGTAAGCCTAAACTCCTTGTTTGTTCTTTTCATGCCACAAATACATATATTAATTGCAATGCTTCAACACCATAATTACATGTGTACAGTTTTCTTTATTAGACAACTTTTAGTCGAGTGATTGTGAGCAGTGGTGGCTCAGTAGGTAAGATGTCTTGAATTATAATTTGTTTGTTTTATGGCGTTGGCTCGATTCCCGGGTTTCTGTGGTTTTAAGTATTTAGCGTGCCGCACACGTGCCGTGCGGTACAAGTACTTGTACGCACGATGCAGCGCCGTCGCACGCGTACGTTAGCGACGCACGTAAAAGAACTTGTACAGCGCATTTGTAGCAAATCGGCCAACGAGTTATACAATTACACATAAGCACTAACATATTGCGAAGTCATATCTGCATTTTAACTACGCTGATGTGATACGTCATACAACGCTAAGAACTGTTTTTCCAATGACATCACTTACATTTTTCTGTGACTTTTGTAGCGAAAGTTGTGAGCCTTTTTATGGAAAATGTCAAAAATTAAGGGCCTTTTCATAAAAAGATTAAAAATCAAAGATTAAAATAAATCTTTTTATGAAAACGACATTAAAATTCAGTTGCAGCTGTGAAAATTAAAATTTTTTAAAATTCATAGATTGATTGCAGCGTGAGTTTTTAATCTTGATTTTATGAAAACGTGATTAAACACTTTTAATATTTTTAATATCGCTGATTAATTTTAATATTTTTAATCTTTTTATGAAAAGGCACTAAGTGGTCTGTCTCGAAATATATAAATGATAAATAAATAAACAAACAAATAAACTAACTCCAATTTACAAACTTTTAAACAAACAAACATACACCGTAGCAGATAAATGGAGATGCAGAATCAAACATGCACCGTCAGCATCACTAATCGAGCCTAAGTGTCACTGACTGCGGTCATTGATTGAGTTGACGTCACAGGTCCAATAAATCGGAAATTTCTATTGAATTTTATTAAGTGACGCCGGAGTCAGAGTCAGAGTCAGTGACTGTGGAATCACGCTCACACTAGTCATCAGCTAAACTGGTTTCTTAACAAAGTGTTGGAACAGTGAGGGCTGACACCATTGAAGGTTGACATTTTTAAGTCAAGATATAGTCTCTTTCACACTCCAAAATTACGTAACTAACGTGCACGCACAAAAATGCAGTGTAGCAATGTTTTTCTTCACGTTTCCTCTTGTTTCTTTTCCGTGTAGACATTACATGCGGACTGGCTTAGCGTTATCGATCGATTGCATCAGCCAATGAAACTGCCCCACGTTGCGCAAGCCAAAACGGGAGCTAATATTTACTCATCATGTTTACAAAAGTTCTTTATTTTATTCTCTACATTCTAAATAAAACTAGTGCCAAATTGCCTTAAATTATACAAATACAAATAGGCTTTTATATTTGGTACTGTAAAACTTACGGAAAAAATATATAAGCTTCTAAATTGACTTAACTAACTAACTTCTAAACTAACTTACGCTTGCTCTCGTGTAGATACCTGGCTTGACCGGCAAGAAGTGTTTCTTCCTGTTGGGCCACAGTCCAACAGGTATTTAGTAGACGATGGGCTTTTGTTTGATGCAAAAAAACTACACGTTAACGCTGAATTACATACCGAAAAACGCAAAATAAAACTTTAGAATAAAATAAATTTCAGAATCAGACCCGTATTGCCGGCTCAATAGTCAGTTATTGAGTAAAAACTGTTTTGTGTAAGGATCACAGTTACATGGCTGACTTCATGGAAGCATTTTCTTTGTTATATCAATGGTAACACGGATGTTGCGTAACATTTTTGAAAATTACCAGGTTTGCGTAAAAACTTTTTACGCCATAACTTTTTTTAGCTAACTGGTAAAAAGTTATAGTATTCGGCATCAGTTAAGACATAAGACCAGCTTTGATTTGACATTCTAAAAAGCATAGGTTAATGCTGACTTATGTGCCGAAAAACGTATGATTAGTTTTGACAATAAAATAACTCAAACTTTATTGACCCGGAACCAGAGAACCGGGTCACGTCCAGCATAATGTAAATTTATTTCATGTTAAGAACATCAACGCCAGCCCTCCCAAAGCCACCTCACCCTATTAAAACAATAATTATCACAAAAATAGGATAGCTATAAAGCATAGTGATTATTAATTAATTATTAATTAAGTGTATTAGTTACTATTCTTTTCCTAATCACACTAATTTTATTTCCGCAAGACCTGCACCGATTTGATAATTTTGGCGTCGATTGAAAGATCATTCAAATTATAGACATGAAAGGTCTCTGATTTTTTATTTCAATTTTTGCATAAAACTGATTCTTCAGAAATCCGTTGTGTTTGAACAACTGCAAAACTTAAAACCTTGTGCTCCGAGCCAAAATTTAAAAATCGCAAAAGTTCCACGTCTAAAGTAATTATATTCTTGTTGTATCCATTACTGTGCAACATTTCGTCTCAATCTTAAGGGGGCGCTCTGAGTTTCCAATAAATCAAATTGCTATAATTTTTTGTTTCTTGCAGATACGAACTTTTTTGCTTAAGTGAAATCAAGATGAACACCAGGCAAGCATTTTTGCAAAGTCTCGGAACATTTTAGCAAATTTTATGACTGCGTCAAACTGAAATTTTGAAAAATTTGACTAATTTTTGAAATGACGTAGCTCACTGGTGCCTCAACCAAATTTAACAATCTATAGCTTAAATTAAAGAGTCGATAGTATTTATCTACAAAATTAGTCACTTTGTTTACATGTCACATGTGCAGAGGTAGAACTACTTAGTGTGAAAACAGTGGTATAATGAATAAACCAACCTCGAAGAGAATAGCGTTCTTTTTCACTAATACATACATATTTAGGCGATTCTTTCTTGGTGCGATCTAAAGACAGGGTGCTAAAATAATGGTTATAATTGGCGTTTTTTCAAAATTCCATTATATCAAACTTCGTGGTGTTCTACTTCAGAGGTAAAACCTCAAATTTTATGTGTACATACACATGCGTAAAACGTAATCGTCGAACAAAAAGCAGTACTGCCTAATTTCCGAAGTCTTTTCATACATACAGACTCGCATAAACATGAGAGTGTAGTGTGTCTGCAATAGAAATTATGTAGAAGAACTCCTGACAAAGAAATCTTGGTGCATGCCGCGCCTAATTTTACCGATACGGTAAAATAATACTTAGTGTCGTCATGTGAAAAGAAGTACGCACGTCAACAAACGTGCTTGTTTAGTTCGGCAGTAGTTTAAGAATAGAATAACACTTAAAATTATGCAATTGACTTAGTCTAATTAATACCTCTTCCAAAACGTTGGCCTAAAAGTCCTTTTGTTTCTGCCTTTGTACTTTTAAAAAATATACTTGGGTCTTGGAGTTGGAGCTAGAAAGAGCCTGGGTCTGACACTGACTACAGAGTACATAGAACCGTGTGATCTTTTTCAATTAAGTAGTATCTTTGAAGGTTCAAAATTGCATGTCTACTGGCATCATCGAATCCAGAACAAAGTTTTTAGCTAAATAAACTGCCGCCTTTTTTCAAACATTTTGGAACCGTAGTAAAAACATGATGTCAACAGAATATAATTATAGTTTACTCTACCGTGTTCATAAACTGCAGGTTTTTCTAATAGTTGCTTTAAATTGTGAATCTGGTGGAAGACACTGAAATTTACAAAATTGCTAAAATCAAAACTATTAATTATTATTACTTAAGGTGGCGCTCCGATGTCTCATATAAATGATTTTTATGCCTGTCACGTGCCTAGTAAAAATCCGACTCATAGGGCACACATAACTCATTTCAAACCATATCAATTTTGACAATCTATAGCTAGTTTGAAAGGGTTTTAATTTTAAACGTGTAGGACGATAATTTTTTTGCTTCTTGAATTGCGGTTTAGATTTTGCGTTATAGCGAATTTTAACTTTTTATGCAACTTTAACAACATATCTGGTTTTAAAGTTCATTTATTAAAAAAATGAAAAGTAGTAAGTTTCTTTGATTTTTTGCTATATTGTGTCCAAATTTCATGTCTCAACTCAAAATATGCGAACTGTCCCTTACTACACTGTCAAAGTGTGAAGTGAAAACTTTTTATATATTTCATTTATATAGTATTATTTAAACAACATCATCTATTTGACAATTATTAACTTTATTACAATTACAACCAGAGATGCGCGGGAGCTATCGAGCTAAGCGAGGGGATCCCCGACCCCCGACGGTGGCAAAGAGGTGGGTGGTCCTGTTTTTAATTGATTTCGAGCGAGTCGTAAAAATTTCGCATTTTTTTAATTTCTACCTGATTCTTGGGGCACTTTCTGGCCGCAGCAGTAAAATTTTTTGCGATTTTTTATTTTTTCATTTTGGTGCACTTTTTTGGCAGTCGGATGGGGAGAAGATTAGGGATTGAGGGGGGTGGACACTGGACACCTCCGGTACCATTGTCTTCTATGCACGTCTTTGATTACAACTTTATGGATGATTTATTGATTTGTTTGTTGATTTGTTGAACTTTATGGATTTGTGTGGAAACTCCTTTTCCATTGTAAAAGTAGAAAACTTAAAAACTGTACAATTGCAGTACTCCACATTGCCACAATAAGCGCTATTAAGCACTCTGAACTCATAAAACGGTTTTGCTGAATAAAGTTAAGCTTAAAAAAATAAACATATAAATTAAAGCTCAATTCGCGCCAAATTTTGCCTAAAAAACACAGAAAACGTTGTAAATTGTAAAAACTGATAAAAACCACCCAATTGTGTTGCTTGTAGATAACAACTAGCGCATTACAGTCAAGCCGTGTTGTACAGCTCATGCCTGTAAACTGTAAGCCTTACAAAACTGGTTTATTTTTGTGCGCGGCATCCTTGCAGCTGGTTCTAACGCAAACCAGAAGGTTGAGACATTAAATAAATCTGGCTTCACTCAAATTTGGGCTTACCAAATTGTACTGTATTGCATATTTGAACATATTACCTATTAGATGTGTTCTATGCAAGATGTATGCTGTATTACTGTATGGCGGGTTTACAATATAAATAGAAGATAAATAAAACATTACACTTTTTCAGTATTTGAAGTAAAGCATAGCCGGTTTTAAGACAGTGTTGCGTTTTAAATAAGAGTTATTAGCAAAAAACGAACACGTGTCCAGAAATAACAACCGTATACCTGAAAGCTTATTTCAATCAAACATTATGGGAGCCCATGAAGTGTCATTGTTTTCTTTATGTTCTCTTGGTGGTTACTAGCAAGAGTACATACTACATAAAAGTACTAGATGTCCTATTATGTACTCTTGGTTGGTACTATATGTAGGTAGTAAGTAATGCACCGTTTCCAGCAAAATTGTTGAGCACGCTGACGCTATCTCTTATCTGAAAAACAAATCACTTTCTAATGTCTCGTCAACTTAATTAATTCTACCAAAACAATAAACGTAACGTACCCAACACTACTTGAGCCTTTTTACGCGGACCCTGACCGCGTATATACTATATTCAGAATCTGAAAGTCATATGTATTTTCGGGTAGGTCGGATTTCCTACGTTAAATTACACTAAAAAGGCAGGTAGGTCAGTCTTGCTCACAGGAGACGGAAAGATGAAGAACAGCAACTGTAACCACGCAGAACACAAAAGTTGGCAACCGATGGGGTGTCGAACTCCCGAACTTATGACTTGAGATCAGATGCCCAGTAAATGCTTAGCGCACTACCACCTGAGCCAACCGGCCTCGGCTATTTAGCAGTTTCTAAGATTTTTGTTACGACAACCGATTTTGGTTACCATAACTGATTATAACATACATTACTCATGCCAAAATTGAAAATAAGGCTATTTTTACTCAATCAATAATTTATTCTTAAGCTGTTTTTGCTTCTTATACCTAAGTTTCGAATATCGATTAAACACAATACAACTACACTACCTCTACCCATGCATGAACGGTCCATTGAAATCATGTGTTTTCTGGTGCATATTATCTGACTTTTTCATTGTTGTATCTTGCGGATCGTTGGTCTAGTCGTATGACTCTCGTTTTGGGTGTGAGAGGTCCCGGGTTCGACTCCCGGGCGAGCACATTTTTTACTATTTGTGAAAAATATTTAACTTCGGTAGTCTTTTCTTCCCAAGAACTTGCAAGTCGATTTTTGAACTTTCCTTAAAATTTTTTTAAACTGTTTAAACATTGGCCAATATCCTTTTTTCATTGAAACTGGATAGTAGAAACACCGTCCTATGGCTCGTTTCATCGTTGTTTCAGAACTGATTTGTATTGTAAACAAGCTCTTCCGCTGAGTGAGCAGCGGAACATTGTGAGTCCTAATTGTCAATATTCCAAAGGAAATATCAAACGCGGCCACTATTTTGTGAATAAAACATTTTTTAATTTCTGATTTCTGCACACATTTACTGCTGAGTAGCTCCAAAATCTCTCAAACAGCTAAAAAAATTATTGAAAAACAGAAAAAATTTGACGACGACTTCGAGAAAATATAAAATTTATTTACTCATATCTTTACCTGGGAGTGGAACCACAGACCTGTTGCTCTCGATTTTATCAGTAAATTGTCCAAAACTATGCTGTAGATATGCACCTTATGGAGTAACTTTTAGTACACTGTCCGTGTATTGCACGTCTACCTAAGCGAATGCTTCGAGCTTCACTGACCCAAAATGACATGACAAATGCATCCACCGGTATAGAGTTTTTACGCGGCCCTCATACTATATTCAGAATCTCTGCTTCCTATGTTAATCTGGGTAGGTCAAATTTCTAGTGTTAATTAACACTAGAAGGGCAGGTACCTTTTTAACCTGCCAATCTGCCATGCGCGAAGTTCTACTCTACATGACGCAATCTTCGCAGCCAGAACTCCTGCAAATACAAAATATACAGCTCCGGGGCAGAATCGAACTGCCGACTCTCTGATCCGAAATCAGATATACAGTAGATGCACAACGCACTACCAACCGAGCCAACCGGGCTTGTAAATGTGAATACATATTGACTTTCATACTTTCATCGACCTAATGGGTGAAATTCACAAAGCGCGTTTAAACGCAGTCTAAGTTAGACTGCGTTTAAACGCAGTCTAAAACGTTGGTCTAAGTTAAACATGATTCACAACGATTGATTAAGTGTTGTAAATGAGAATTAGGGCCTATGAGACTCGGGGCTGTGGTGTAGTGGTTAGCATTCTTGTCTTCGAAGCAAGCGGGTCGGGTTCGATTCCCGGCGCCTCCATTTCTTTCATTCTTTCTAAATTGGGGCCTCATCTTTCTATTCAACATAGTGGCGACCGTGACATAGGACGGAGAGGATAGGGCCGGGTCCTCAGGACAGCCCTATCCCCGAACCATCGTCGGAGGTGGGTTAGGAGCCCCATGCCCTGGGTTGAGGTTGGCACTTCAACCCTTACGGTACTCGTGCTGTGTGCTGTATGGATGTGTACAAAGTCTCTTTCTGATTGGTCCCTCGGTTATGGGTAATCCGGAAAACCCTCAGTTTCGGTTAGGGGTGAACCGGAGAAAACCCTCGGTTTCGGTTAGGGGTGAACCGGAGAAAACCCTCGATTTCGGTTAAGGGTGAGCCAGTTAAAAACCCTCGGTATTGGTTGGGAATCGTTCTGGGTCGATCGAGAAACCCTGTGGTTGCGGGTGAGCCAGGAAACCCTGAGTGTGTTGTGTAACTGAAGTAGGCTTGGAGGCCTACGTGTGAATGTGCTCCGCCCTTGAGGCATCGGGTTCGCCCCGGGAGCATGAGTATCGCCGAGTATCGTTGCAGGGTCGCAACGATGTTCGAAGGGGGGACCCTGTTGTAAATGAGAATTAGGGCCTATGAGACTCGGGGCTGTGGTGTAGTGGTTAGCATTCTTGTCTTCGAAGCAAGCGGGCCGGGTTCGATTCCCGGCGCCTCCATTTCTTTCATTCTTTCTAAATTTGGGCCTCATCTTTCTATTCAACATAAGATTAGTGTGTGTCATCTGATTTTTATGTTCTATTTCAATTGAAACCTTGTTTAACTTAAACGAACGTTTAAACCGAGTCTAAACGTGATTCATAAAGCCCGTTTAAGTTAAACGGGCTCGTTTAACAGAATTCTTTATTTGATTCTTTTTTCAGTTCTATAACAGAACATTTTGCTTTAATACGTACCGACAATGTTTTTCATTTAGGTAATAAAATTACTTTTTAATAAAAGTCAATTTAAAATTCAAGTTAATTACGTAGTTTAAAAAATTTAACAATTGGTAAATAAAATAATTAATTTACTATTTAACATACAATTATATCAAATAAAAATTGACATTAATTGAAACAATTATAACAACAACCCTTAAAAATACCTAAAATTTAAGCTATCTTGTTGCAAGCTAAAATAACAAAGATGAAGCAGCAGCATTAAGCGATAATGAGACCAGTTTATACTTGGTATGATTATGCTTAAAGCTCAATGTCTATTATTAATTATTACTTCAGTAATTTTTGTAATTTTTTAATCATTTTTATCAATTTAAGTTAATTAGGTACTTGACTTTACTAACTTCAGAGCTTTATGAACTGTTAATAGCAACAAATGAATAAGTAACCAGTCTGGTAAACAAAATTTTCCTATTATAAAACTAGATCATCCACATTAGCTGTATATCCACATCCACGTATACTAGCAGCTAAAAAGTAAAATAGACATGATAATACATATATACATACATACATACATACATAGATTAGCCTATAAGTTGAATAAGAACTAATTAAAACTATAAAAGTCAAAAATGTTAAAAAATGCTTAAGTAAAATCAAAATAGACATATGGTATCTAAACTATATGATATCATTGGCATCGCTCATTTTATTTGGTATAGCGAGTTGTGATAGAGCGCATCAAAAACTTTTATTAACGGAAGTTCACACTGTTCTTTTAGCTGTCTCATAGTGTAGTGGCTAGGACTCTGGATTTGGAATCTAGTGATCTGAGTTCAAATCTCAGTGAGACTAAGCTTTTTTTGTAATTATAGGAGTATATTACCTAGTTTTTGCTTTAGTAATTTTTAACGTCAAAACGTGTTTGCAAATCACCTATTTTTGCTGTTTGAGAGGCTTTGGAGCTACTTAGCAGTAAATGTGTGCAGAACTTAGGAAATAAAAATAGTTTTATCCACAAATTAGTGGCCGCTTATAATATTTCCTCTGGAATAGTGACAATCAGACCTTACAATGTTCCGTTCCTCACTCAGCAGAAGAGCTTGTTCCGACAACAAACAATTGCAGTTTGCACTAAGTAGTTCGTGCATATCGTAATATGTATAAGCTCTGAAGAAAGACGACAGCATCGTATAGTGGTTAGAAGGATTTACTCTGAAACCGAAGGCTGTAGGATCGATTCCCGATGAAGAATTTTTGGAAATTTTTTACCATGCCTACGAAACGACGGAAATTACAAACCCAGTACACGTATACTGAAGCAAACCAGCCAAGCATTTACATAAAATGTAGGTAAAATGAAGTAGACGGTTGCGATTTAACGGTGGCGGACGTGTAAAACATACTCCACACATGAGCACTTTAACGTTAGCAGCACGCTAGGATTTCAAAATCAAAATTAAAGACCTGTTGGGCTGTGGCCCAACAGGAAAAATTGGGGTGGATTTCACAAAGCTGGTCTTACTAAACCATTGATTTTACGTACGTTTTGCATGATTTGCACATAATTTCATTACAAAATATCGTCTGATTTGTTAAGAATTTCTTAAATTTTCTTAAACCATTGGCTTAGCTCAGCTAAAATTTCAGCAGAACAGAAACCTGCTCTGCAGATTTGAAATTTCAACTAAGATAAACCAATGGTTTAAGAAAATCTACGAATTTCGTAACGAATCAGACGATATTCCGTAATGAAATTATGTGCTAATCATGCAAAACGTACGTAAAACCAATGGTTTAGTAAAACCACCTTCGTGAAATCCACCCTTGATGTTTGTCAAAGCCGATCAAAAATGACAGGAAATTACATAAAAATATGACAATACTAACAGGGGATGAAATAAAAATATGACAGTAAGCAATGGAAAAATTTTATTAGTAGGTGCTGCAGTTATGTACTTAGGAAACAGCAAATGAAAATAGCGGTGGTTAGCGCGGCTAATAGAGTATCTGGTTGTCAACCGGAAGGTTTAGGGTTCAAATCGTCACCACCGACGTAATCTTGTGCTTGATGGATTGAACGATGCAGAAGTAGAGTAGGCCATGAAAACCGACCTACCTGCCTTCCAGTGTTAATTAACACTGGAAATTTGACCTACCTAGAATTACGTAGGATTCAGAAAATCTGAATATAGTATATACGCGGCCCCTGAGGGGGCCGTTTAAAAACAGAAGTATCAAATTTACCTACAGCTCGAGGATCTTGAATTCAAGACCCAATTTACAATAAGGCTTTGGAACAACTCAGCAGTAAATGTGTGCGCAATTAGGATTGACAATCGCTTATCCGCAAATAATGGCCGCGTTTAATATTTCCTCTGGAATATTGACACTCAATCCTCACTATGTAACACCCCTTCTCACTCAGCAGATAAGCTTGTTGAGGTATAAAAACTAAGTAGAGGACCAGAACTAATGCCAAATGCAAATTTACTGATGTCATCATTAAAACACAGGTCTAAGTGAACTAAGATGATGCTGTATGATCTGCATACAGAAAATATATACTAATAATTTATTTAAAAACGCAGAGTTAAAAATTATAAAGAAAAATATATTTCAATAAAATACACCCATTTGTCACAAGTCACGAACAGCAGTAAAACACAGCAATAACAGTCAGAAATGTACCAAGAGTACATAATAGGATCCTATTATGTACTCTTGATGGCATGTAGTTCTGCAGGTAGCCTTTCAGTGGCAAGTTGGGCACAGGTTTTAAAAATGCACACAATCCATAAAGCTTATTAACTTAAAAAATATGCAAACGCATCCATGAAAAACAAGAAAAATTTGTCTGCCTATTTAATTAACTCATAGATGACATCCAATATACATCCCCACGGATGTTAGGATTTGAAGTTTCTGATAGGTCAAAATCCTCAAGGTCTGATGGCACATAGCTGCTAACAGAATCAGTGCCACGACGATCCAGAGAGGAAATTGGATGTGCCATATTTTGATACTGTTGTTTTAAATTTTGCAAATAGCGCGATGTTGGTGACAACTCATCGTCGTCCTCGGACTTCAAATCCGCATAAAAAGCAGCTGGGATCGGGGAATTACCGCGGTCTACACTTGGACGAGGCATTTTGGAGATATTCTTGGCTGCTCTAAAAATAAAAAAATAGTAAACAATATTTAGAATAATCGGATTTGTCTATTTTTCTGAGGATGATCGCAAGAATAAAACTAAATTGTTAGCTTAGTAACAAAATCTATTATCCAGACTTTTAGGGAATGGGTAAAACCCAGCCCCAGCCACCCTTGGGTAAAACACAGCCGCCCCACCCCACCAGCCACCCTAAGTATATCATAATAAAAAGCATATAAATATGCAATGTATTGGTGCATCACAGAAAAAAACGAATGAGAAGGTAAAAACTAAATTAGCAGATTCGCAGAAAATTCGTAGAAAAAGTATAAAATGCCCGAGTAAAGAAAAAACAGTCGAAATTCGAAGGTCGAAGAATTTTTATTCAATACATTCAATCAAAAGGAGGTCCCACAGATTTTGACCCCGTTGTGCGAAAACTTTGAAGCCTTCAAATTGAAGGGACTGAAAATATTAATTTTTTTAGCAACATAAATGTTTGAAAAACAGCAACAAAAACGAAAAGAAAAAATAGACACCTGAAAAAATATAAGAGCAGAAAAAACCTAAAGAATCTACAGTGGACTCTTCAATCTTCACTTGGTTGAAATTTTGTGCAATTTTCCAGACTGAAAAGTCTCAATAGTCTATTGAGACCTTGTTTCGATTTTTTGGCTGCATATATTTTCTTATCCTATTGTTCGTCCCGAGTTCCGCCCGTTTTTTTTGTTTTCGACTTTTTCCACTCTGCTAATTTTCTGCGAATTTGCTTTTTCTATTTTTCCTGTGATTTATCAATATATTGCAACTTTATATGTCTTTTTTAAGATGATATATTTAGGGTGGCTGGTGGGGTGGCTGAGTTTTACCCAAGGGTGGCTGGGGCTGGGGCTGGGGCCGGGGCTGGCAGGGTGGCTGGGTTTTACCCACTCCCGACTTTTAATGTCAAGTTTAAATTGACTTTGACCTAATCCGTCCCAGCCCATACATGATTGTTTGGTCAGGCCTGTTTAGTGTAATCCACATCAATAAGCATTTGTGAATTACTTGACTACATCAACTGATGACTTGACAACAACATCAAGTTGTTTGTATTT
>JASANF010020138.1:0-16151 GCA_030248245.1 Trissonchulus sp. WLG1_4 | reverse complement strand
TTATTGTTTTCTGTGCAATAAAAATTGTTATTTGGAAATATATGAATAAATAACAAAAAATAGCAAGCCACACAAATCAAAAAACTAAAATTAGAGTCTTGGTGAACTGAATTAAAACTTAGTATCTTTACTTTACCTTTTCCGAAACCGGCAGTGGGACTTTTCAAGCACTTTCAATTTTTGTGGCCGTTTTTTCTCTGAATTTTGCCTTGAACTCGTCTTGAATTTTTCATATGTTTTTTTCTTGCAGTTTTGTTTTTTATAAATGCGCATGGTTCTCTTCGGCGAAAATATAATTGTTTCTGACCGCGCAAGGGACTTTGCTTTTTTTGGCGTTGCACAGCCGAGCTGTGGCATTGTGTTTTGAACAGACAACGATTAGCTGCAACTACACATTTTAGCAATGTGATTATGTTAGGCTTGAACATTGATGAGTTATAGAAGGTATTCTTAAAACTATGTAAATCTATTTTGAGTTTGAAGCGGCGATTTCATCAATACTTTGCATTTTTATGACCTATATGTATCACGAATTTTATACATTTATGATAATTTTTTAATATAGGTTAATGTACGCTTACGACAGTTGCCACAATCGTTTGTTTAACTTTTACCTGGAGGCTTCTGTACATTTTTGAGCGCAGAAGATTGGTTTATTATTATTAGTATTGTGGTGAAACAAAAAAGTAAAGTCATTTCTAGTAGTATAAACGCAAATCTTTCCATGGTAAAATAAATTGATGCTTCTTTGCCAATCACTGAAGCGTCAAGAACTTTTCCCATTTAATCTCAAATTTTTTATAGAAGCTTTTATTAGAAAAATATATCATATAATAGCAGCAAGCATTATGTATGTTGCATTAAATCGGCTTGAAATAATAACAAATTTTTTTGTGATTTTCAAACACGGTGAAGGTGAACAGATTAGGCTGGTTTTTTTTTTGGTGTTTTTTTTTTTTTTGTGGGTGTTTTTTTTGGGGAGCACAAATTTTTATAACAGTTCTGTAAAGATCAAAATCCCCAGGCATGTCTCTCACTTTTTCGAAATTTCCCCGATGGACATTTTTAGAGGGCCTTAATTCCATGAAAATATTTCAACTTTTTGGTGCGTTTGCCTTTAAGCTAATTTTTCAGTAAATTGACTAGTTATTCAAAAAATGGGGAGATGCCCGGAGATTTTAAACATGTCAAAAACCTCACCAAGTTTCAGACCTAACAAGTAATAGTATGATTCACAGCTGTGACGCAAACTTTATGCAAAAAATTACACTAATATGGAAAGGATCTTTTTTTAGTAGTTTGTACTGGAAACAATATCAAACTTCAAGTTTCAGTGCATGACGTACATTTAGGTAAGATATTGTTCTACCTCCACCTCCAACGATCCCCCATTAATCGTCTCTCTTTGCTTTGCAATCAATCCACTTTTCTGTTTTGCCTAAAAATGTATGAATTTCATCTCCCAAATTATCCGTTTGCATAAACAAAAAAGTTTATGCAATTTCTAAACAAAGTAAAAGGGTTTTGGTTACAGCCGTCAAGTAGCCAGAGGGGGGCGGGCGCTACATCGGAAGGTGTAAACGCATGGTTTTTTTCTTATTCTATTTCCTCCCCTCCCCACTATTCAACATAGTACAGCACAGCACCCACCGTAGAGGTTTTAAGTGAGACGGCGGTTTGTGAATGTCGTTCTCTAATGTAAATTGGGGATGTGCTCTAAAGTGAGGAAGAAATTAAAATGTAAAAAATGAAATACTTTTGGTATCTGGCCTTTGTTTCGACACGCAGGGATCTTTGCATCATGGTGGAAAATATCTCCTATTCCAAAAATTGCCACATTGTCAACAAGAACATTATACTAATGTGCATAAAACTCTGGTAGATCAGTAAATGGGTTATTTATTAGGATTATGACGTCGAACAGTGGTGAAAAATTTGAGTTCAGGTACTTTATCTGAGGGATCACTGACTCCTTAGGGTTAATTCATACAGCTGTATATTCGCTCAGCCGGCAAAATTACGAAATAATTACTGCATAATCATACAACATGCCGATCATTATATTAGTGACGTCATTATTTCGTAATTTAGGCGGATGAACAGACGTACGGATGTAAGTATGAATCGAGCCTTTGTTTTAAACCTGGTTCATGTTTGTCCTTAAGGACACTGGGGCAGGGAGAAGGACAAATTTTGGTCATCTGCTGTTAAATTGATGCAAGCGTTTCGGTTCGGCTAATTTTTCCTGTCGGGCCACAGCCCAACAGGTCTTTAATTTTGATTTTGATATGTTAACGCAGTGCTAGCGTTAAAGTGCGAATGTGCGGAGTGTGTTTTATTCGTCTTTTACCGTAGCTTTGCGTCTGTCACAACGAAAATGCCTGTTATAATCAGTAAGTTGGTACTTTCATTGTTCTTGACAAGGGTATTGGAAAAAAACAAAAGTCTGACAAAAATTGAGCTGCTAGGAATCGACGATTAGATTGGACTTATTTCCAATTGAACTACCTAATATAGTATTACATAGGTAAAATGACAATTAGCCACAATGATGACAAGGACATCCAGCTACACTAACGGATCGGACAAGTGCTGAATGAAAAATGGGCAAAAAAGTAATTTTTAAAAGTATGAAGTTGCCAATTTAATACAATAATAAAATGCCAATAAAATACTTTCTTTATTTTTAAAACAAGATCCACACTAATCCACATCCACAATCCACAGACACATACTCTGAAAATCGTAAAAGAAAAGGGTATGTAGGGTCACCTTCAGAAAAATGTACTGCAAAAAGCAAAGTGGGCAAAAACACAGCTGAGTATGATTTGTACACATATATAGGCATAAGTTGGTATAAAAATTGTCATGTTGAATTTGTCCAAATCTCATTGCCCGAATATTCTTATTATCCAAGTGCAATATTGGCTTTCAATTAATTTTAAAGTTAAAACACGAAAATAGAAGCAAAACTTGTTTATTTCTACGCATGTGTTATTCTTTCTGATTTGTAACTTTATTAGCCAAAGCATGGAGCTGTAACATTCAGAGATCCATTTTCCTCGCATTCGAACTTTCCTTTGGGCACATCCCACCGTTCGCCTATTGGTTCATAAAGACCATTCTTTTTTGTAAAGTCGCAAAAGGCCCAGTAGAAAATGGTGAGAGGACAAGCGGGACTCATTTCTCGCTCCGAACTTCGGATATTTCTGAATATCATTTTGTTGTCAAGTGTAATAATTTTGTCGAATACTTTTTCTGTTATGTTCTGTATTGCTACTTTCTGGACTTTTCCTCCTTTCAAAACTCTGACCAAATCAATATAGTCGTGTTGCCATATGATAACTTGATAAGACTCGGCTCCGCCATAAAGTCGAAATCTTTTTCCTCGCCATATGTACTGTACAAAGCTAGACAATAATACAAAAAATTATAAACTAAAATATTTGAAAAAGAGAAACATTTTTAAGCCTTTCACAACCTGGTTAAGTTGTCAGTGTAACGTCAGGTTTAGTTATAGTTATGACGTGTGTTCAATTTTAGTGAAGTTTAATAAGGTTTGTTACTGTAAGCTGAATAACTTTGATTAACTTAGGTTTTGTAATTTTCTGAACGAGAACATTTTAGTTACGATTACTAATTACTATATATATATATATATAGATATGACGTGTTGGCTGATGTTTAAAATAAAAAGTCGAATTAAAAGTTTCTGCTAGCTTTCATATATACAAAGACTGAAACGATGGCGACGATGATTAGAGATCTTGGTTGCCGAATTGCGAACTGTGGCCAGTAAAAATAACTGTTGCGTCCCCCCGATTCGCAACACTATAGTTACAATATTTTGTTATAGCTTAGTTTAATAGCAGTTATAAGATTATGCCGAACGGAATTTTATAACAACAGTATTGGTTTCTCAACCCTAAACCTCAGACGTTGGTCTCATGCATTTACCATTCATTCGGCTAGAATTCATATATTCATTGCACAATGCACATTTGTAGTAAGGGCTACATCAGGCAAGTGAAAATTAAAAATTAAAATAAATAATGTCTCTTTTTTCACCCACAGTTGACAGTTAACTCACTCTTCGTCTTCTGACAAAGTTGTATTGCGCGTTCGAAACACAATACTGCCATGTGCATGGTCGCATGTCGGAACACACACTTTCACTGTGATGTAACAACGTGTCCATCTAAAAGTATGAACATTTTAAATTTGACGTAACAAGCTCAATCTGCGGCAAAATCTTCAGTAAGTATAAAGCATCCACTTTCAAGTACATTAGCCAGAAGTTATCGTAAACCTGTCGGGTTAGTTAAGGTACACTTACCTGATACAGTTTTTGTAAAAAGCATATATTTTTGCAACCACTAAAACTGCAAAATCTCAGACAAAAGGTTATGAATTGTTAAGTTTAATTACTGTAGGTACTCTGCAGCCAGTTTTTATGACAAAATTTTAATTCCTAACTCGGTTTGTTTTTGTGTCACTTTTGAAGCACACTTTCAATGACGATTTCAAGTTTTAAGTACATAAGTTTTAATCATACGTTGAGCAACAATTCCGTGTCGGAGAATTGCTGCTAATATGATGGACGTAGAAATAAAAATCGGTCGTGAATTTACCTAAAAATAATCCAGTATTAGTAAAGCACACAAAAGCAATACCTAAATAATTCCGATGAATTCCACAAGTAACAGGAAATCTCACTGACAGCTTTAGCTTATCATCCTATCAACAACATCCCAGCCACTCTTGCAAGTTTTTGAAAAAAAATCGGCTCATAAATTTCCGTGGTGTCTCTAAACTGGCAGAAATTTTTGGTGAAACTCGCACTGTAAAGAAATTAAAACAGCCTTTTGGAACAAGTCCGAGTTTAGTAATTTTAAATATTTTAAAAACAATTCGAATTTCCGAAACTTTAATTTTGCTGCTGTTAAAACATGGTATTTTGGTATGGTCATTCTAAACTTTTGGAACTACCAAACTTGTTTTTTTGTGAATGTTCTGGTTGCAAATAAATTAGATTCATATCAGTCTAAAAAGTAAAAGTTATAGCAGTTTTTAAACTACTATAAGCTCTGTGCAAGGCAATTTTGACACAGCCTTACTTTTTACTTCTCATTTACTTCTCACTGTTTACTCATACACTTTTTTACTTACGGGTCTTAAATAAACATTTTTACGCGGCGGCCTCAGCCGCCGCGTATATACTATAGTGCATACGGCTGTTTACCACGTATCTGATCTTATAGTGTAAATTTACACTGCAACGTTGGTTAGGTCAGTGAATTGCATTCAATGTGTGGGCGTGTGTGCTCATGCTGCGTGCTGATCAGTGCAGTGCATTCAGTGTCCGATTGTAATATACTGCTAGTGTTGTTTGTGGAATGGAAATGAAATTATGCAGTATACTTCTAATTGTAATATTGAAAAGAAACCTGTTCCAACAATGTTTCATGGATCGTTTATCAGCGAGTCGTTTATCAGGAAAGTTCGAACTTTAGGTAACCTCGGCAACCATGCAGTTCTGCGGTTGTAGATGTTATGCAGTGACCATAGAACGTGACAGTTTGAATCATGGTAGACTGGTTAACACGAACATGATGTAACTTTTAGCATTACCAAGGTTCAGCATATGTAGATTATATAGAATACAAGTGGTTTGCCAACATATTTTCAAACTGTTCAAGGAATTTGCGGCTTACATATCAACACTACATCTGACCTTAACACGCAATTTTTGGTACTTGCGAACGTAATCTTAGACCCCTAACTGATCGAAAAAATCTAAAGCAAAGGTCACGTGCAAAGTACATGGTTGAACATTTTTCGACTCGGATTAGCTACCGTACGCATCAACCTACACTGACGCCACATGGATTTTTCTAATTGAAAAGTTTTTAACCGTTAGTGCTCACATTGACTGAAAGTGCGCTAAGTTAAAAAATGTTAAAATTTACAATATTTTGGTGCCGCGTTTTATATTAAGCGAATATCCTCAGGAGTGCAAGCGGGTCGCAACGAAATCTATCAAAATTAAGTTAACCCTACTCGCAAAACGTGCTTGTTTGGTTCATACAGTACGGAGTTTTTACTTTAGTCCTGAGTAAAATTGGAAATGCGTTCTAGTTTTTATTATTTTTAGTACTAAGAATTCTTTCTAGCCCTTTGGGATTCTCTAACAGAAGCTCCGCCTTTGCAAGCAACTTGCGCTTTAGTAAACAGTAACTTTTTATTTTAAGGCTGAGTGAACACTTTTACTTTCGCGTGAGTAAAAAGTACAAAGTATAACGTAAAAGTATATCTGTGTGAACCGAGCCGTATAGTCGTAGTTATCCTTGTCCCTGTAGCTTTGTTCCGAAACTAATTCCGGAAAAAGTGGTCTCTGTTAAATGAAGTTAGCCGTTGTCACGGAGTAAATCATCCCCCCTAGAAAATCATCCGGGGGGATGAAATACCCCGGGCAAATCATCCCCCCGGATAAAATATCCCGAACACAACTTTAATTAGTGGAAATAGTCACGGGGTAAATCATCCCCCCCTAACAAATCATCCCCCCTTACGATGGGACAAAGGAACCATCTGTCTAGCCATCACAAAGTAATTTTTGTTTATTGGATATGTTTCTGAGATGCAATAGTTGCAAGAATGTATGATAAATCGGGAAACCGCCAATCGACAAGAAATTTAACGGTATAAAACATAAATAGTCATTTAGAGTATAGAACGCACAGTTTTGTTGAGTTGAAAGTTAGTATAGATTTGTTCCATCGTTCAGGCATGTACCTAAAGCTAACCTACCTCACTCTATAGTATTACCAAACTGAGCAACCGTGCGTTTATATTATTTGAAGGCTAGTATTAGTAACCCTTTCATGCCCAGATGAGTATGGGAGATACCACATGCCCATGCTCATGCCATAGCCCACAGCTTACTGCGGTCCCCTAGAACAACAACCGGCTAACTTACAAAAAGTTGAAAATGAGAAAATCGACTTTGTTTGCAGCATTTTGATCCAGCATTTATTCAACCATTTTTTACAAGCAGTAGCTTAAATTAAACCTCAACTTTTATTCTATTTTTCTGTAAATTTTCAGCCGAAAACTGACAATTTTTCCGCAGCAATCTTAAAACTCTCATCTGCAGTTGGCCGGTTGTTGCAGCACAAATTTTACACGTGTTTGATGGTTTGGCCGGTTGTTGCACTGCCACAAAATTTTGCACATACATGATGAAGATCAGCAGTTAGCCGTTCTTTAACCTGATGCACCAAGAATTTATGCTGACATCATGAATGCTGTAATTTGGCACAGACGTAGCAGAAAGTACTACCTAATGAGTTTCGAAAAAATTATAGCGCTAACTGCTGTAACTAAATAGTATTTCACCAAATTCAATTTGTACAAAAAACTCAATTTACTCGCTGTAGTGAATCAGTAGACGCTGGCGGTTTTTTTCTTCTTAAAGAAGCCGAACAGGTTCATGAGTGAACCAAATTTCAGAACTTTTGCTTTTGCGGAATCGTGAAAATCTGACATTGTTTAAATTTGAGCAACAACCGGTCAACTACACAGTTGGCTGTTTGTTACCCATGAGCCTGGATTAAAAATCAACGGCCAAGGGCGGTTAGCCAGTTGTTGCTCCAGACTGTATAAAAACGTCCAATTGCACTGCACATGCTATGTACTCTGGCTCGTACACCCCCAAAAATTCAGAATAAAGCTAGAGCTTCAAGACATCAGTTACTAAGAATGAATCGGACAGTTTCCGTTACCTGTTGCCCTTATCTAAAATTCACCTATTGTATAGGGCACATAAGTTATACTAATTATATCTAAACTTCGCCTATTGTATAAGATAGGCAAAATCAACTGGTGAGTTTGACCAGTTTTGTGGAAGGAATGGGGACGAAGTGCCTTCGTTTGATTTAAGTTAAAACATAATAAACATTAATTTCACTCGATTTGAGCATGGAAAATGGACGGTTCATAGCAAAAAATTGCGAAAACCTCTGACTGACTGCTCAGCTTCTAGGGTGGTGTATCTCAAAAAATCCAAAAAATAAAATAGGCGGTTATGTATGTAGCAAAAATGCTTCCCCCAGAGGCAATATACGAAAATATAGGTTCTAAAATGGAATCATTACCTTACCGTACCAAGAAAATCAAACAGTACACAATAATAAAACACATTTATTACCAGTGTATATGAAAACAAGTAGGCCCCAAAGGGGGCAAGGTTCCTTTGCAGAGTAAAGAAGTCCATATTATGTCCTATATGTAGCTAAAAATACATCAGTTTTCTGCTTACCTAACCCCTTTTTCTTAACCCTTTCCTGCATACTGTTACATCAAAATAGCACTATCTCACACTAGTGAAACCTGTCGGCGTTATGTTTCACAGAATCTGTTACTTCACGAGGATATACACCTTAGGTATCCGGTAAATTTCATGCAGCAAAGGGTTAAGTGGAAAACGGTAGTTTTCCCCATTAAGGGGGGGGCAACCCAAGTCAAAAATCAAAGTTCTCCAATTTTGCTTATTTTCACATATGTTACTCTCCTAAGGCACCCCAACCTCAGATAAGAACAATTAAGCTTGAAGGTGCACTTTTGGTTTAGTGCGTTTGTCAGTGTATTTTAGTGATGTGGATCGGATCGGATCGACTGATCCGGGGTTCGGATCGGATCGGATCGCTGAATTTGCCGGATCGGATCGCCGGATCGGATTGGCTTTAACATTTCGGATCGGCAATCTGGATCGGTAGTATAAATTTTGAGTCTCGACCACAAAATTTCGTAATTTGACAAAATTTTGCGTAATTTTAAAAAATTTTCGAGCGATCAATCAAACGCACAAGTATAACTACTACTCAAATTATCAAAATATCGGTTTTATATTATCGGAAGCGTACAGTTTTGCATGTATAAGTGCAGGAGAGGTTTCTCATCATTCAAGTTGTGAAGACACGTACTAAATGTGTGATGTGAAATGTTTAGAAATATATAACAATTTTCGCCTACAAAAACATTCTTGCAACATGTTTTCTCAAAACTTTATACCCGCGACCCAACCCAACCCGCGGTTTGACACTAGTGGGTAAGCCACAATCCAACCCGTGCCGTCAAAGTCGACCCACGACCAACTTTGACCCACCATTTTAAGGTACCGTACCTGATGATCGATCGTTTTTAGCTGATACCCCTATGCAATCTGCACAGTGTACATCTGTATCTATATTGTTCACATTGCTAGCGACTTTAACCGAATGGTACCCAAATTTATGTATCCAGATTGGATTGAATACGTGAAAATTTTTTCAGAATTTGCTGGTTCGACAAAATGCAGCGACCAGCGCGGCCTGAAGTGGGAACCCAAGGTTTGACCCACGGTTCTACAGATGGGGTAGCCTGCCCAGGGGGGGGCTGCCTGTAAAAGTGAAAATTTTACGTTCTCCGATTCGCTTCAAATTTGCACACAATGTAGCCCCATGGAAGGCGCATCGCAGATGTAACAAACTGGAACCAATGCTTTTGCCAATTTTTTACTAGGGGCTTCAAAAATTCAATTTTACGTGTAAATCATAGGCGAAAAAAAAGTTTTTTGTGGTTGTAAAGCGTCCCTTTACTCGAAATTTTTGTTGATACTGACGAAGCTGATTTCTACATAATTCGATAGCCTAACGTCCTCAACCCCTATGATCCGTTTTTTTCTAATTTTTGCCCATGGCCTGAGCAAATGAGCAATGACGCCAAATGTAAAATCACTCAAATTTGGCCGGCCCAAAAAACGGCCCATTTTTCACATTTCGCAATCGACTTTGGATTTGAAAATAGTACATATCAAAAATCCGGATCACACGATTTTGCGCTTACATGTGGGTTACTACTATGCCAAGGTTCATCCTGATTGGTTGGATGTGGGTTGTGCTAGAACAGTCTAAGTAAAGGCTACTTTTAGGCTTTTTGGCGTACTTTTACCTATGTAAATATATACACTGACAAACGCACTGAACCAAAAGTGCACCTTCAAGCTTAGTTGTTCTTATCTGAGGTAGAGGTGGCTTGGGGGAGTAACATATGTGAAAATAAGCAAAATTGGAGAACTTTGATTTTGCCTTCATGCCATGCTGGAAACAGAGTCAGGTGAATAATGTTTCATGCACACGGAGCTAAGTTAAAAATTTATTTTATTTAATAGTTTAATTCCAGTAATTCAATTAACAGGAATTAATTAAATGTTCGAAACAGCATTTCAGCTATTTTTTCTATCAAACATTTGATCCAAACTGCTGGCATGGAGACTCCACACATTCATGTGATTAGCACGTGGAAATTGTCAGATAAAATGAAAATTTTGTTAACATTAGAAAAGCATAAATATTTGATAAACCATATTTTACAACATGGTAATGTTATTTTATGAGGAAAATTGACTTGAAAATTGAGATTTGAAAAAAAGAGCGAAAACTTCCAAAGCTGACTTGACACGCTAATCATATGTGCTGACCAACATGCAGGTGTCACATTAACACTATAAAGAGTTGGTTTCAAAACATTAGTTCCTTCTCTAGAAGGAACAAAAACATTTCATTAGTAGCCGACAGGCAGTTCGCATTCGAACAGCGACACAAACATCAGGCTAGCTACTAAACGTCTACGTATATGTAGTTGGCCGTTTGTGACACAGTTTGTGCAACAACCGGCCAACAGTAATGTTACAATAACTTGACACAGGATTGACCAATCCGATCAAGTTTTTCACATTTTTGGCTAGCTTTCAGCCCTCTATCAAACTAGCTAAGTCTTCGCGAAATTTTTGGTTGAGTGAGAACAACAACCAGCCAACTCGCATTACATCACTTTTTGGCCGGTTGTTGCACTAACTGCCTTCAGAGTGCAACAACCGGCCAACGGAAAAGCTGCTCTATCTTCGCACAAAATGCAATTTGGCTCACAAAATTAGCACCACTGGATAGAGCATCATCGATTGTACAAAAGTAGCTACTTAACTCCATTTTTTCAAAAAATGAAGTTAGCCGGTTGTTGTTCCAGGTGACCGACTGGCTCAGTGCTCCTCAGTGGCGTACCCCTGAAAAAATGTGGTCAAATTTTAGAAACAGTGGTGCGATTATTTCAGCAATTTGTCGGTTGAACTTATGTACTCTTGGTTGAACGGACATTTTACCCAACGCTACCTAGCTATTGTTTATTGGGACGCCAGCAGTCAACTTTGTGTGCATCTGATAGAGCGAATTCTGTAGTTTAACCCTTTAATGGCAGAGTTTCACTGGCTAGACAGTCCCATTCTGAACCATCTAGTTTTCTGGACATTGCTCGAGCTACGTGCGTCATAGACAGATCGCGAAACCACCATTCATTTAGAGATGAATGGTGAACAAAACATAATCGGGCGAGTAAGGGTCTAGGACGTTACGTTTTTGAGTTATAAGCGCTCGAATTTAATTAGGCATAGGCTTTGCTGTGTGGCAGTAGGACTAAAAATTGCCGGCCAAATGCGAAGACCTACAATTCTCCATAAAAACAGTTCAAAGATCCTGTCACTAGAATTGACTGGTCAAGTTGCATAGCCCCAGATATGGAGTTCTGCCACTAGCAACTTTTCCGGGCCGGGCCCGGGCCGGGCCGAGTCGTGCGCCTCCTGGGCGGGCCCGCGGCCTGCGGGCCGTCATAGGCCCGCCGGCCCGGCCCAGGGCCCGTGGCCCTCTACAGGCCCGTTGGGCCGTCACGTGCTGCTTTGCTGTATGCCGGGTCCTGAAGCACAGCATAAACCCAACTGGCCCTTGCGGGCAACAGCCTGGCCCATCGATCGTGTGTTTCCGGCTAATACAGTCGCTACACAGTACACTCTAGGGTTGTTTCAATTATTTCATTTAATCATTGAAACCCATTTTCAATTAAACGCCGGCCGACTAAACGGAAACTCGCGCCGGGCCGGAGCCCGCTATCGGCCCGGGCAGAACTCCACCCAGATATAATAGTTATTCATGTGGTATCTCCATCTCCCATAATCCTCTGGGCATGAAAGGGTTAATAATTCTAGTCTTCAAAGAATGCAAGCGCACGGTTGCTCAGTTTGGTAATACTCTAGAGTGAGGTAGGTTAGGTTTAGGTTAGGTTTAGTGCAGTGCCTGAGCGATGGAACAAATCTATACTAACTTTCAACTTTAAATTCAACTCAACAAAACGGTGCGTTCTATACTCTTAAATAACTATTTATGTTTTATTTACCGTTAAATTTCTTGTCGATTTAATTTATCAACTATTCAACATATCCAATAAACAAAAATTACTTTGTGATGGCTAGACAGATGGTTCCTTTGTCACATCGTAAGGGGGGATGATTTGTTAGGGGGGGTATGGTTTACCCCGTGACTATTTCCACTAATTAAAGTTGTGTTCGGGATATTTTATCCGGGGGGATGGTTTGCCCCGGGGTATTTTATCCGGGGGGATGATTTGCCCCGGGGTATTTCATCCCCCCGGATGATTTTCTAGGGGGGATGATTTACCCCGTGACACGTCAATGATTGTGTCACTTTTTCACAGCGGCCAACTCTAGTGTCTTCTTCTTACTCCTTTGTGTCCTTATCTATGCCCTTTGTCCTCAGAGACAATTACAAACAGGGCTTGACAGGAATTTTTGGAGGACACTTGTATGAGTTGTGTGCAAAAACAAAGCTTTAATATGAATTATGAATCAAGCGTTTAACTTACCATACCATGGATGAGTGCCAGGTTCACATTTTCCAACCTTCTTGATTCTTTTAAATGGCAATAAATTTTCGTAATGGGGCTAAAAAAGCAAACACTGATGAAACATTCAATGTGTGCCAGAGCAGTCAGGTGAGGTACCCCCTTTCTAGTCTTGATTAACACTAGACATTCGACCTACCCAAATTAATGTACGACTCTCATATCTCAAATTCTGAATTTACCTAGTACATGCATACTATCGTAGTCTACATACTATCGCAAAAATTTCACAATTTTGCGTAAATTGAAGTTAAAGTTGAAGTTTAAGTCAAAATAATGCCTAAAATGCTATATAAAGTTAATTGTCTCCTACTGTTTTACTGTCATTTTTGTTCTTGAACTCTCACGAGTTAAACTTACCGTACTCAGTAAACTGTTTATGAGCAAAAAACCATGAGGGCTCGTTCATGAGACGAAGAAGTACCTCTCGCACCTGAGGCGTACAGTAATTTGACTAGACTCCAGGGGTGGGTTTCACAAAGGTTTATTTCTTAAAACCATAGTTTTACGTACGTTTGTGATGATTTGCACATAAGTTCATTATGAAAAAGCTTCATTATGAAAATTTCATTAGAATTTCGTATTTTTTGTTAAACCGTGGTTTTAGCTCAGTTGAAATTTTAAACCTGCAGCAAATTAAGTTTCTGTTCTGCTGAAATTTCAACTGGTTACAAACGTACGTAAAACCATTGTTTTATAAAACCCCCTTGTACAGTTTTATAGGAAAATACAATAGAATGTAAAATTCTGTTGATAGTAGTGTAAAGTATGACAAATACTTATAACTATGAAAAAGATTTGATAGTTAAAATTTCTCACATTCACGAATGTTTCAGTAAGTGTTCGACAGGGTTTTGAAATTGTTAAAAAATTGTCAGACATATGTCTTGGATAGAAAAACACTTAAACTTTTTTGCATGTCCTAAAAAATGGATTGAATTGTAGGTAACTTATGGTTAGGCTTTTATTGTAAAAGGTCCAAAACAGTTTATGACATGGTTTGGTAAACAGTACAACAGGTATCTGCCAGCATAAAATCCAATAATTGGACATACTATGCTATTATTACAAAATAAACAAATACAGTATAAAATATTATTTTTTAGAAATATAAGTTTTTTGAATTAAATGAAAAATTCAAATAAGCCTTTGATCTTTTATCAAAAGCATGGTAAATAAATTTAGCTACTTTATTTATAATTGAATCAATTTCAATTTTTAGTAAGAAAATAAATTGTTCAGTTACATTATTAGTTTCTAAATGAACCAAATGTGGAGTAATTAAAGATTCTCTCAAGTTTCTATAATAATCACATTTAATGAGAAAGTGGACTTCGTTTTCGACTTCATTCATTGTGCACATTTTACAAATACGCTCATTTCTGGGCAGCCTATGAGCTTCTTCTTCTTATTCTTCTTCTGTCCCATCTCCCCCGTTCAATTTCAAGATCATGTGATCTAAGTCTAAGCTTTATTAATGCATGTAAGTGCCTCTTATTTTTGATTATCGAAAAGTACTGCTCAATTTGGAAATTGCACTTAAATTTTACATACAGATCGAGACTAGGTAGGCTATTAAATTCTGTATTAGATTCGTCAGGAAAAAGATTTATAAGTCTGTTTTTGCTAGTTTTAAAAATGTCTATGTGTTTTCAACATACTGATTGACCCACATATCAATAAAACCAAGCTTTTTTTAACACAATTATCAAACGCGTGACCCAATTAGAAACATGCACGTTACAATAACGATTATAATGTTTTTACACTCCCTATTACGCTAATTCATTCAATTAATTCAATTAAAGCTAGTGATAAATCACATGTGAATGAATAAAGCAGACTTTTGAATTTTGAAAGTTCTGAAAAAATAATCTTAAGCAGTTGATTTTGAGTAACATATATTTTATACTTGAAAAAATGAACTGAAAATCTTATGGACGTGCATACTCCATCTATATACAGCAGTAGATAGCAGTAGCATTTTCTAAAACCGAACATTGAATTTGAAATTCTTCACCAGCGAACTGTAATACATTTTCAGTGACAAGCTGAATTTTAATCGTTAATTGGTCATAAAAATCTATCTTGAGCCCTTTTGAAACAACAATAACTATTCATGCTGCTGGTAAAGTTAACGTTCGTTTAGCGTGTTTTAAACCACGTCAGCACCATTTACTCAAATGACGATGACACCATTTTATCAACAAAGACACCATGATTTTTAACTTTTGTTCAAAAATAGTACAAGTACCTGTCAAAAGACCTTGTTGAACTAAACGAACAGTTTTGAACGAATGTTATTGGTGAAGAAAATTATAGAACTACAAGTACTGCGCGTAAAAAATTCCCTGTTCGTCGGCGTACGACGAGCTTCATCCTTTGCGAAAAATGACGAACGGTGGCCGGAAAGTGACGTACAAAAAACTTTCAATTTTTTACTTTTTTACATTGAAAATGTGTTTTGCAGCACTTTTTGAAAAATTTTCGTTCGTCACTTTCTGGCCAACCTTGGTCATTTTTCGCGTCGTACGCCGGCGAATAGGGAACTTTTTTTTGAACAGTAGGTTCTGATATAGTCCGAGCATACTTGGTGCATAAATAATTGGCCAACACCTTCACACTTTCGTCTGACATAATCAGGTTCCAGGTTCTGTGAAGTTAATAATGCACCATTTTGAAGAAGGCGTTTAGATTCTATCTGTCTCGTAGCTTGAGCTACCGTTTCTTGAATGGTCTTGAGAGCCCTTCTTTCAGACTGTACCATCAGTTCTCTGAAAGGATATGACAAAAAGTTATTTCCTTGTGACTTGACTAGATTATATGAACACCCAACGATTAGTTGTCATTTTGTTTCTGTTCTGTCAATGTTGAAAAGCAAACCGTTTACTTCACATTTCATTCATGGTATTTCTAACAATCAATCCTCATTCCAATCATGATCGCAATGCATAAAATTAAAAAAAACTTGAAATATGTCGTAGCCTTTAATACAACACTATGTAAAATATAATACATACTGATCTGGTCTTAATTTATACTGGCGCTTTTTTCCAAATATGTCTCTTTGGCTTGATTTAGGCACTGGTTTGTATCTCTTACACATGCGTTTGTTTCGAAAACATTTGCGTTGGTATTTTTGTCGCAAGTTCTGTCGGTTTCGTCTTAGATTCACTTTATTTCGATTGTAATTGTAGTTGGTTAGTGACGCATAACAATTACGGCCAGTCTTACATCGAACAGCTGAAAAGTAACTGTATTTGTAAGGAAATAGTAACAGATTTTGTAAGGAAATTGCCTTGCCTCTTTTCATTGAAGGATTATGCAAAATGTTTAACTGGATTAAAAAAGTGGTTACTGTAGTC
>JASANF010020135.1:0-10081 GCA_030248245.1 Trissonchulus sp. WLG1_4 | reverse complement strand
CGGAAATTTTCCGGGTTTTTTCCGGAAAATTTCCAGTTTTTTTTCCGGGCTTTTTCCGGATAATTTCCAGGTTTTTTCCGGGCTTTTTCCGGATAATTTTCGGGTTTTTTTCGGAAATTTTCCGGGTTTTTTCCGGAGAATTTCCGGGTTTTTTCCGGATAATTTCCGAGTTTTTTCCAAAAAATTTCCGGTTTTTTTCCGGAAAATTTTCGGGCTTTTTCGGGATAATTTTCGGGTTTTTTCCGGAAATTCTCAAAATAATTTCTGGGTTTTTTCCGGAAAATGTCCGAATTTTTTCAGGAAAATTTCCGGATAATTTCCCGGTCACCCAAAATATGGCTCATTTTACAAGGGCCAACAAAATTTTTACAAGCATCTCTTGTCACGGGGTGTGGCTGTTTTCCGACACCAGGTTCGCATATGGCAGAGTCAACTATAGTGGTGCGGGGAAAAAACCATATTTTCAATCTTTTTCAACCATATCTACTTATAAACTAAACCAACTCTTAGGCTGCAGTATGGAATAAAGAAACCGTTTTTCCGACACCCATGTGACTCACAATAATTTTTCCAAAATCGACCATTTTTGGCACAAATGACTTCTACCGAAATATGCATTTTTTCAATATTTACAAGCATTAAAAATAAATTTTTGCGCCTACTATATATATACGTCAGAAACGGAGGACAAACACCGCCAGCGTCTAGAATTCCTGGATTGAAGTGGTACGCAGCAGCTAAAGCCTAAATATCGCCAAATAAAATAGGGTTTTTTCCGCAATAGGGTTTTCTCCCGCACAAACTTTGAACTGTCACAGGTAAACCACAACGTTTTTCACTGTTTTTAGCTTCAGAATTATAGAGGAAAGGTAACTCTCTTGATAAATGCAAACGGCGTTGGCAAAAAGTGTTTGAAAAAAATATGACAAGTCAAAAATTTGAAAAAATTTGGAAAACTTCACTTTGAAATTTTTCAACACGCAAAATTTTGAAATTTTATAAAAAAATGCTACAGACCTCAAAACTGCACAGCAATTGGTGTGGTAAGTCAGTTCGTGATGGGCTTTCTACCTATACTCAAAAAGGACCTATGTCGTACATAAGGTTCGGCCAGGAAATACTAAGGTTTTTTCCTCGCAAAACGCGTAAGGTTTTTTTCCCGCACCACTATATATACAATACACACTATGTATATATACTAAAATTTTTGTAAATAAATAAACACATGATAATTCTATTTTGTATGCAACATGCTCATTTTTGCCAAAGTTAAGCTTTTTGATGATTTCACATTAGCAACTGACTTCTACTTGATGCCAGTAACTAAGACTAATCCTTGCTCGCCAACATACTAAACTTAAGGCTTAGCACCAAGCCTCCGCTTAAGCCAGTGCTCCGAGCCCTAAATTAAAGCAAAACAGAGCCCATATACGCCTAAAAGCCCATGGTCTAATTTAAAAGAACTGCTAATAAGCATGAAAAATACATAACTTTGCTGCCGCGGTTTTTTCCCACAAATGGGTTTTTTCACCGGAGAAGTTTTTATTTAGAGCAAGGTTAGGCCTACGACACACACACACACACACACATATATATATATATATGGGAGTTTTCTTGTTTGTTGTTGTTTGAAAATGTTTCAAGTTTTTTTAAAGGAATTTTTATAAGTAACCCTTGAAAACCAAACAAAAATGGCCTGGAAACAAAATCCATAGGATTTGCAATCTGTTGTGCATATCAACGTACCTTATTCTCTGAAGTAAATTTGTCATTGTCATTGTCATTTTCCTGTCTAAAAACACTGCATCACAAAAACTTTAATTGGGCAAACTCTTGAAAAGTAAAGAACAGTACAAAACACTAAATACAACAAAATATACATAAATAGCAGCTATATAAAAATAAAGGAACAAAAGATGTACAAAATTGCGCCAATTAGAGTATATAAACACTCAAAGTATAAATTACTTTTTCAAATATTCGAACTACAACTACGTATATACAACCTGAAAACGAAAACACAAAAAAGTTTTCTTTTTTTTAATTTTTTAATTTCCGGGAAATTTCCGGAAAAAGTTTTCCTGTGCTGTGGCAAGTTGGTGTAAAATTATACCTAAACACAAAAAAATGAAGTTGATACAAATTAGCATTCACTATAGAGCCAACATGAGTGGAATATAAACCTAGAAAATACCTTGAAAAAACCCAGAAAAAACTTTCAAAAAACCCAGAAAATATCTTCAATATCACCTTCAATCAGCCTGGTCCTGGTGGCATCAGAAAAAGTTCTGTAACTTTTCAAAGCCTGAACCGATTTACAAAATTTTTTCAGCATTTAGTACCTTAGAGCAGCAGGTTTTCATTTGATTCAGTATTTTTGACTAAATCCAATTTTGCGCAAAAAATTCCATTCAAAGTTCAATTTTTGGACAAAGTATGATTTCCAGCTAAAGCTTACATCCTACAAATTTTTAGCCTAGCCTATTCGAAAGAGCGTTAAATTTTGACGTTAAATAATTTCACTTCAGATTCTTATTAAAAGGAGCGACAGTTATTTTGGGGGCTAGAGGTCAGATTTTGGGGCACAGCTAACGATGGGGGTTTCATATTTTTATTAAAAGATGGGGTAGGAAGCGAATTAGTAGAATCGAAAATAATTGCCCCCCCCCCCTTCCGCCCGCTTCAGTCTGACGGTGTGGGTGCAACTTTCTAAAAAACCCCAGAAAAATTCTAAAAAAACTTAAAACACTAGGAAAACCAGAAATATTCTAAAAACACACTAGAAAAATCCTTGAAAATGCCTAGAAAAACCTTAGAAAAATCCTCGAAAACCCCTAGAAAAAGCCCAGAAAAACCCAAGAAAAATCCTAGAAAAATCACGGAAAAACCCTTGAAAAACCCCACAAAAATCTTGGAAAAACCCTCGAAGTTTCTAGGAAAACCATAGAAAAACCCTAGAAAAACCCTGGAAAAAATCCTAAAAAAACTCCAAAAACCCGCCCTAGAAAAATCCTAGAAAAAAGCCAGAAAACTGCTAGATAACTTACGTGCGTGAAGTTGGCAGACACTTTGTCAGTACAAATTCTGAAATATGATTTTTCTGATAGCTCATAATTTGTACTATTTTGTACCACAATTACCACATTTTGTACTAATTTGTACGAGTAGTACAAATTCGCGGAAAACTGTCTGCCAACTTCACTATTTGAGCCAATCGCACACATTACAGGATTTCATATTAAAAATTTTATATTATTAGATCTTTGTTTTATCATAACCAGTAAGCTTTATATTTACTTTCAAATAAGAAACTAGCTGTGGATATTTGTAGTATGACAAAAACGTATAGAAGTCACACACAAAAGTGGAAAGCTTTATTTCGAGTTGTTTGGCTTAAGGGGGTAGTGTCGCGAAAGCAGTCGATTTTGCGCGACTGTAAAACTTGTTCAGTAAAATGTCAGAAATTGTTCTTTTTATATTTTAAAAATCTACCTAAAGGCAAATTATTTTGCCAAGTTTCAGCAAAATTGGTGCAGCATATAGTTTGCAATAATGTCTCAAAGTCGGAAAAATGACGAAAAAAAAACCTATACACATTCCATTTTTCAGTCTCATTTATCAATTTTTCTGTTTAGTTTTTTTACACAGACTAATAGCACATATGTTGTAGTTTATGGACACAAAATATAGTGCAGATTACTGTAGCGGCTGTGGAGTAATACTAGTTTGAACTGTGAAGGTGTACTTAAACTGTAAAATAGTAACAGCAATAATGATAAATTGTGAAAAATCTAGACGCTTATTTTCAAATCAAAAGAAAAACGAACCTTCAATTTTCTTTTTTCTTATTTGTCGCAAAAAATTGTGCGTCCACACATAATGTGTACTTCACAAGCTGGCCAATCTGATATCTGGCTTGATATTTCGAATTTTTATGTCCCTATTGCGTGATGTCTGGCTTACTAATGACAATTGGTCCAAGATATTTGTCAATATTGATAGTGTAATGTCTGGCAGTAATTATTTGATACCATACAGCGTTGGACTAGCTTCTCATTGAATGTACTACTTCAAAACAAAAAGTTCTATTTTCACTGCCTATGAGCAAAACTGCTTTCGCGACACTACCCCCTTAAAGAAAAAAAACATTGGAAGTTGGATGAGCCAGTACCTACACAGCAGACATACAAATTGTCAAAATCGATTGAATAACACTTATAAATGTATGCTGGTTACAATATTATTTATTTATTTACGCAGTTTAGTAAAGAAATTGCAAAGTTCATGAATTTAACAATATTTGACTAATTTTATAGTGCATTACTCCTGTCTGTGTATGGCTCAAAGCGTGAAGTTAGCAGACACTTTTCCATGAATTTGTACTCGTAGTACAAATTAGTACAAAATGTGGTACTTGTGGTACAAAATAGTACAAATTCTGAGCTGTCAAAAAAATTATATTTCAGAATTTGTACTGACAAAGTGTCTGCCAACTTCACGCACGTAGATAACTTAAATATCGAATCTAAAAAAACCTGGAAAACAAGTCTAGAAAGCACAGGAAAAAATCTGATTACAAAAATATTACAAAAAAATTACAAATTTATTACAAACGAAGATGTAACACATTTGCAAATTTTATGTCACATTTTTGTAATTTCACTGTGCAAGTTTGTAATTTTTTTGTAACTTTTTTGTCATTTTTTGTAATAATTTTGTAAAACACTATAAGAAAAACGAACCTTTATTTTTTATTTTTCTTATTTGTGGCAAAAATTGTGCGTCAAAACGTTACATGTACTTCACAAGCTGGCCAATCTGATATCTGGCTTGGAACTATTATGCCTCTATTGTGTGATGTCTGGCTTACAAATGGTGATTGGTTTAAAATATTGGTAGATATTGGTAGTCTAGTGTCTGGTAATATTTATTTGACATCATATAGCATTTTACTAGTATATCAGTGAACGTACAATTTCAAAGCAAAAAGCTCTCTTTTTGCAACCTATGAGCAAAACTGCTTTGGCGACACTACCACCTTAAACGTACTTTAAAACTTTCGGTGTTCTATTGAGTGTGGTGTAATTTTTTTGTGAAGTAACGCAATATTTGTTGAATGAGACAGAAATATAGTGCGTGTGAACGTAAATTTTCGGCTTGCGATTTTAAAAAAATGGCTAAGCAAAAAAAGTTAAAATTAGGCACATAAATCTCCTTGTCGTCTTTGAGCGATCGGAAAACTTGATTTTGAGCAAATCGATAGCATTTAAAAAATTTAGTCAAATTTATGTTTTTCGAAAATTGTGATTTTAGTGTTTTTCATATATATATATATATATCATATCATATATCAATCATATTCATTAAAATTTTGCGACCGCTCGATCAAGCAAAATGAGCTGCAAGCACTTCACAGTTTCTGCGCAGTTTTACAATTCAAAGCAACCACTCAAGCCGCAACCACTTAAGGTGGCGCTCCTGAAACATGACTTTTCTAAAAACGGCAATCGAGGCCAATCTTAGAGGTGCGATAGCAAGCTGGTGTAAAAATATACCCAAACACGATATATGAAGTTGATTGATACAAATTAGCATTCACTGTAGACCAAACGTGAGGAGTGAGTGGAATTCCGGCTTGCGATTTCTCTTCACCGTTAAATAGCTGTTGCACAATTAATAGCTCATTTTGCTTGCCATAACGTCATCGAGCGGTCGCAAAATGTCATTTTTTATGAATATGACTGATATATAGAAAAACACTAAAATCACGATTTTCGAAAAATTTAAATTTAACTAAATTTCTTAAATACTATCGATTTGCTCAAAATCAAATTTAGCGACCGCTCAAAGACAACAAGGCGCATTTATGTGCCAAATTTTAACTTTACACGTTGAGCCAATTTTTTAAAATCGCAAGCCGAAAATTTGTGTTTGTACTCACACGCACTTTATATCAGCATCATGCAGAAAATACTAATTTACTTCGCAAAAAAATTTCAGCAAACTCAAAAAAACACAGTAAATTGTTCTGTTCCAGTAAAACACAGCTGCTGGTGCTTTTTAATCTTTCAAAGTCATTACATGCGTGTAAATGCACTGGCTTGTGAAGCTATTTCCGTGAAAATATTTTTTTCTTGCTGAAAAAACTCAATATTTTTCAAAAAAGTGTGATATGCACAACAATTTGAAGGAAATTTACGCCTGAATAAATTTTGTTCTTACGATGCATGGTTTATGTGCATTTTCAAAATATTGGCCAAAACCCACATTTAAGGAGCGCCAACTTAAGGTGGCGCTCTGAATAACCGACTTTGGGCGATAAAATTTTTTAATCAAGTTTTCGTTGGTTAACTCAGGAAGAAAAGTTGTTTAAAATCAAACAAGCTTTCATTTGATGTACATAACGTCAAATTGTGTTTAACTTGAAATTTCAACCAATTTTTCAGCGGGACAAAATCTTTAAATTGATATACCAAAAAATTCTATATGGCTTTTGATACATTTTGAAGCAGTTCTGAGTAACTAATTGCTAGTTGCAACATTTCAAAAAGTCGTTTGTGTAGGCAAACCTTTCTAAAAAATTTTCCAAAATACGTTGACCAACATTGACAAAAATACACTATCTTTCAAACTAATTTTTCGTTAGCTACTTTTTGGCTTCTGAAACTTTTCTCCACGGACTTCAGTACAGAATCAGCTCTATTTTTTGGAAAATACATGTGTGTAGGCAAACTTCAGGTTTCTGAAATTGGGCTATAGCGTGCTTTTTTTTAAGATTACTGTCAGCTGCTAAAGCCGATTCAAATGAAACTTTGCACACGGTTAGAACAGACGTATATGGAGGCACCACACTTCTTGAATTGTAATTATTATGATTTGGCTCAACATGATAGGATTTTTAAAACGTCACTTTTGATAAAAACTAAAATAACTAAAATTTTGTCGCCACTAACTAAAATTCGACAAAAATGGTGTCTTGGCCAGATAATTGCCTTTAATTTAAGCTATTGAGTGTTAGATTTGGTTAAGGCATCGCTGAGCTACGTCTTCAAATATTAGACAATTTTGCAAAACTTCAATTTTGATGTTGTCATACAATTTGCTACAATGCTCCCAGAAATTTCAAACTTGGCAAAAAGACGTGCCTAGTATCTGTCGTGGCTGCGCTTAAGCAAAAAATTGCGAATCAGCAAGAAAAGAAAATTTATAGCAATTTGATTTGTTGGAAGTTACTCAGAGCGCCACCTTAAGGTGGCGCTCTGAATAACCGACTTTGGGCGATAAAATTTTTCACGTAAGTTTTCTTTAATTAACTCAAGAAGAAAAGTTATTGCAAATTAAATTAGCTTTAATTTGATGTATATAACGTCAAATTTTTTTCAACTTGAATTTTTACCTATTTTTCAGTGGGAAAAAATATTTAAATCGATATACCAAAAAATTATATATGGCTTTTGGTACTTTTTGAAACAGTTCTTTGTAGCTAATTGCTAGTTGCAACTTTTCAAAAAGTCGTTTGTGTAGGCAAACCTTTCTAAAAAAATTTGGAAAATACATTGACCAACATTGACAAAAATACACTATTTTTCAAACTAATTTTTCGTTAGCTACTTTTTGGCTTCTGAAACTTTTCTCAACGGATTTTAGTACAGAAAAACTAGCTCTATTTTTTGGAAAATACGTATGTGTAGGCAAATTTCAGGTTTCTGAAATTGGGCTATAGCCTACATTTTTTTAAGATTACTGTCAGCTGCGAAAACCGATCCGATTGAAACTTTGCAGACTGTTAGAGCAGATGCATATGGAGGCGCCGAACTTCTTGAATTGTAATTATTATGATTTGGCTCAATATGATAGGCTTTTTAAAACGTCACTTTTGATAAAAATTAAAATAACTAAAAATTTGTCGCTGGTAACGAAAATTCAACAAAAATGGCACCTCAGCAAGATAATTGTCTTTGATTTAAGCTATAGATTGTTAAATTTGGTTGAAGCACCACTGAGCTACGTCATTTCAAAAATTAGTCAAATTTTTCAAAATTTTAAGTTTGATGCAGTCATAAAATTTGCTAAAATGTTCCGTGACTCATCAAACTTCGCAAAAATGCTTGCCTGGTGTTCATCTTGATTGCACTAAGCAAAAAAGTTTGTATCGACAAGAAACAAAATATTATAGCAATTTGATTTATTGGAAGTTACTCAGAGCGCCCCCTTAAGGTCGCGCTCTGAATAACCGAATTTGGGCAATAAAATTTTTCAGCCAAGTTTTCATTGGTTAACTCAAGAAGAAAAGTTGTTTCAAATTAAATTAGCTTTCATTTGATGTGCATAACGTAGAATTTTGTTAAACTTAAAATTTCAACCAATTTTTCAATGGGAAAAAATCTTTAAATCGATATACCAAAAAATTCTATATGGCTTTTGGTACTTTTTAAAACAGTTTTGTATAGAGAATTCTTAGCTGCAACTTTTTAAACAGTCGTATGTGCAGGCAAACTTTTCGAAAAAAATTCCTAAATACGTTGAGCAACATTGACACAAAATCTGCTATTTTTCAACTAAATTTTTTGTTAAATATATTATGGCTTCTGAAACTTTTCTCAACGGATTTTAGTACTAAAAAATTAGCTCTATTTTTTGGAAAATACGTATGTGTAGGCAAACTTCAGGTTTCTGAAATTGGGCTATATGGATCATTTTTTGAAGAATAATGTCAGCTGCGAAAACCAATCCGAATGAAACTTTGCACACAATTAGACCAGATGTATATGGAGGTGCCGAACTTCTTGAATTGTTATTATTATGGTTTGCCTTAATATGATAGGCTTTTTAAAACGTCACTTTCGATAAAAAATAAAATAACTAAAAATTTGTCACCACTAACTAAAATTCGACAAGAATGGCACCTCGGCAAGAAAAGTTTCTTTAATTGAAGCTATTGATTGTTAAATTTGATTGAGGCACCGCTGAGCTACATTGTTTCAAAATTTAGTCAAATTTTGAAAAATTTCAATTTTGGTGCCGTCATAAAATTTGCTAAAATGCTCCTGGACTTATCAAACTTTGCAAAAATATTTGCCTGGTGTTTATCTTGATTGCACTTCAGCAAAAAAATTCGTACCAAAAAGAAACAAAAAATTATAGCTATTTGATTTATTGGAAGTTACTCAGAGCGCCACCTTAAGGGGGCGCTTCGGGAATCAAGGTATTGGGCCATAACTTTTTTCAGCTAACGAATTCGGACCTGTGTGAAGCAGAAAAGCTACTCAGAAAGATGTGAGCTTTCATTTGATACCAATATCAAGATATTTGGAAAATTGCCAAATTTTATAGTTTTTACTGGCAAACTGCCAAATGTGTGAATATTGAGCAAAAAATATTAAAAAGTCATCAATGCACATTATTAGACACAAAATAGCAGTCAAAAAATGTTTGAAACAGCAAGATTAATTTTTAGGTCCATTTTTGCCCGCAAACCGGCTTTTACCAGAAACGGTGTTCGATTTGGTACATTTTAACATTATCTAAAAACTATGTAACATTGTTCAGCTACCTAAACTTTACTCGTGACTTGGGTCCCTAACTTTCTGCAAAATTTCAGCACAATCGGGCAACGCTACGCTAAGTTGTTGGCTCAAAAAAATTATACTGAGCAGTGCTCACGGTAATTTTCAGCATTCGATATCTTTTTGCTGCTTCAACCAATTTAACTCAAATTTGGCATGAAGATAGCCTATCATTGTGCGCAGTTGAACATTTTTTATTTTTTTAAAATAATGTTCTCGACCATGATATCACTGCTTTTAGCGCTAAGAGACCGACATCGAAAATACAAAAATTGCAATTTCAACAAATTCGCACTAAATAATCAAAAACAAAAATAATGTTCAACTAGAGGAGTGCAAGGGCTACATTTTGATATATGAATCAAGATTTAAAAAAAACATGCTATTAGTTAACGTTTGCCGAATATTCACTCACGCGCAGTGCACTGGCAGTCACGTGACATTATCACGTGATTTAAAATTTTTACACAAGGGTTATTTTATACCATACTAAATACTTATTTAGTAATATTTTA
>JASANF010020132.1:0-58866 GCA_030248245.1 Trissonchulus sp. WLG1_4 | reverse complement strand
CCAGTGTTCGCAGGTGCAAATAAGGTTATTGTTGAAACCTAGTGACAGGTGCCTTAGAGACAATGAGAGTCGTAACCAATTTGGAACATGGCTACCCCACCCGGAGGCCCGCGACAGTTACGTACATAGTACATAGCTGCTATGTAGCAGCCTGGTTGATGCATAGCCGAGTGATTTTTCGGGCCGAAGTTTCAGGAAGGAGAGAGAAGGGAAAGTGTAATGTTCGTTGGGACGTTGAGACCCGGTTCGTACACGTCCTTGTCAGTACATGTATTGAGAGGGAATAAAGAACTCCCCCAAAAAAATAGAGAGAGAGGGATCCCAAAATTTAGAAAAAATGCCCCAAAATTTGGCTGGAGAGGCCGCCCAAATTTTGAACCCGTTACATGTATGGTCCTTATCCTTGTACCTATCGATTCGTCCCTAAGCGATTTCAAAACTACCATACTTACCTATACGTGACATTTTTACGCGGCGGCCTCAGCCGCCGCGTATATACTATAGTGCAATCATCTGCTATGATTGCATGCAGTTCTATGTAAAACTGCTGGCAGGTCTCGAAAAAACATTGTTTGTGTGGGTGTGTGTATCATATTGTGTACGTAAGTATACTACATACATACATAGCCCATGTAGCGACAAGCAACACCGTTTGTGCGAGCGTTTATCGGATCATACAGAACATGTCGGTACATAGTGCCAGTAAACCTCATGGAACAGTGTTGTGACGAAACCTGTTGCGACAATGTTTCGCAGATTGTTGATTAACGCGTTGGAACCAGCAGGTTTCAGACTTAAGATGCCACTGCCAACCAACAGAAGTAGGGCAGAAGTTGATGTCACTGAATTTTAGTGACCTGCAAGTATGCATATAATGCAGCGTTAGTACTGACTAGTACAATGCTCCTCCTGTAAAACAAGCTTTTTTCTCTTGCAGTTACAATATTTTCTAAGAGCATCTCTTTGTCACAAATGGGAGTATAAAACACAAGGCGCAAACGTAGTCCAAATCCTAAGTACATACCTATGTAACATATGTGGAATAGATGAAGTTAATAATTAATATAAGTATCATCAAACTTTATACTGCGTCAGTGGCTGACAGACACTGCCGCTGCGGTTAGCAATCAATTTTTAGCGTGCATATCTGTACATATGGAATTTTGCTAAAGTAAACAGAAAAGACCGCGATTGCGCGAGTGAAGATCACCAGCCGAAACAAATTTGCCCACATTATTTAATTCTTACATATGCAGATAAACAATATCTATCAGGTTAAACGGTGCCATATAAATTTTTCTAATATAGTAACTGTTCAAGCATAATTTCTGATATTGCTGGCTAGAAAAGGATATGATGGTGGTCATATTTAGTTATAATAATGGTGGCAATAAAAAATCTTCGTGCCGCGTATTATATTCGAAGAATATCCTCAGCACTGCAAGCATGTCGCAACGAAATCTATCCAAATTTAGTTCAACTCTACTCGCAAATCGTGCTTGTTTGTTCCTTCTAGAGAAGGAACTATTGTTTTGAAACTAACTGTTCGCAGCGTTAAACGCTGCTGAGCAGGCTGCATAGCCTGTATGTTTTGTGTGTGTTTTCAGCCTGGGAGTTGGCTGCTGATTTTTGTCTGCGTATATCCATGAAAATCAATAATCGATGTAGAGTGTTTTGGTGTAACTTTTTCAGCCTCGGCACCGTAATGTTTCACCAGGACTATATAAGAGACCCTGGATAACACTGTTTATCGCTTCTTGGAGCTGATGTGCTCAGCTCAGATCAAAGCGTAATTGGGGCCGAATGGCTCGCTGCAGCGGGATGCTTAACATCCTGCAGCACTTTTTTGTAAATGTATATACGTAGTTAGGATAGTTTAAGAAAGTAGCTGGTACATAGTTTAGGATGCGCAGTGCAATTTAGAATAAGCTAGGTAATAGGGTAAGTACCTAAGTTACGCAGTGTAGCCGTAGCGTACAGTAGATACAATTCAATTAAACTTGAAAGGTAGACACCGGGGAAGGAACATTGCCCCTTTTGGGGCCTACTTGTTTTACATGAAGAAAGTTTGGGTCAAGAATAGTTCGTACCAAAAAAATTAGACTTAACGATTCAGTCTTTGCTTCACACCAGTTGATCAAAAATTGTCCTTGCCCCTGTCCCCATTGAGGACAATATGAACCGGGCTTAAGGCGACTGTGAGTAGTGACAGCTCAGCATCGACCCAGTAGCTCAAATTGTATGTCGCTGATCTGCAAATTCAGAAGTGGGTGGTTCGAGTCCCACCGGGGTTTTTTCCGATGCTGTTTTGTACGGCTGTGCTTAGGAATCACCCTCAAAAGGTCATGACTCATGAGTTTTCTTATTTGTTTGTTTTCTGAACAAACAAATAAGAAAGTTGAACTCTTTTTTTCAGTGATTTATTTTGGCAATGGGTGAGCAAACGCCTATCGTATTCCTTACGCGAAAAGAATGCTTTTCCGCTGCTCATCGACTGAACAGGCAAGTTGGGGTCAAATCGAGTCAAACTTAAGGGGGGGGGGGCTACCTGTAAAAGTGAAAATTTTAGGTTCTCCGATTCGCTTTAAATTTGTACACAATGTAGCCCAAGGGAAGGCGCATCGCAGATGTAACAAACTGGAACCAATGGCTTTCCCAATTTTTTGCTAGGGGCTCCCAAAAATTCAATTTTACGTGTAAATCATAGGCGCAAAAAAGTTTTTTGTCGTTGCAAAGCGTCCTTTTACTCGAAATTTTTGTTAACACTGACGAAGCTAATTTTTACATGATTCGATAGCCTAACGTCATATCTCAACCTCTATGATCCATTTTTTTTAAATTTTTGACTATGGCCTGAGCAATGACGCCAAATGTGAAATCACTCAAATTTGGCGGGCTCAAAAAACGGCCATTTTTTCACATTTAGCTATCGATTTTAGATTTGAAAATACATATAAAAAATCCGGATCACACGATTTTGCGCTTAAATGTTAGCTACTATTATGCCAAGTTTCAGCCTGATTGGCTTGATATGGTTTGCGCTAGAACAGTCCAAGTAAAGGCTGCTTTTAGGCTTTTTGGTGTACTTTTGGCTATGTAAATAGGTACACTGACAAACGCACTGAACCGAAAGTGGAAAATAAGCAAAATTGGAGAACTTTGATTTTTGATTTGGTAGCCCCCCCCCTCCCCTTAACCCTATCATGCCTAAAGGATCATGGGAGATACCCTATGATGAACTATCATATCTAGGGCTATGCAACTTGACTAGTCTATTCTAGTGACAAGATCTTTTAGCTGTTTTTATGGGGAATTGTAGGTCTTCGCATTTGGCCGGCAATTTTTAGTCCTGCTTCCACACAGCGAAGCCTATGCTCATTTAAGCAATGTGCAAATTTGACTTTTTTTCATCGCAAAAGTAGTAATTTCTTTGAGGCCACATTACGAAATCTAAATGCAGCTCCGGCAGTCTGCTTTATGTGCATCAGATACAGCGGATAATGTAGTTTATTTCTAGCATTCAACTACGGCAGGCGCACAGTTGCTGTGTTCATACTCTAGGATGAGGTACATATTATGCCTGAGCGATGGCGCAAATTTTTAAAAATTCTCAACTTTGAGCGCCTATAACGCAAAAACGGTGCGTCCTGGACCCTTAATCGACTAATTATGTTTTGTTCACCATTCATTTTTCTATCAAATGGTGGTTTTGCGATCTCTCTACGACGCACGTAGCTCGAGCAATGTCCAAAAAACTAGAAGGTGTCAGAATGAGGCTGTCTAGCCAGTGATACTCTGGGCATTAAAGGGTTAAGCCCGGTTCATACTCGTGCTTGTCCTTGTTCCTATCGTTTTGTCCTTAAGCGATTCCAAAAAAATTGCATGGCCAAATAAGCCAACTTTTTCTCAAGTAAAGTTGGAGTCATTTGCAGATCGTATGCTTATGCAAAAACTTAGCCAAATCACTTGTGTCAGTTGTTCACAGCAGCTGACCCTAAATTGTTCTTTTTCCCTGTCCCAGTGTCTTTAAAAAAAGGTATGAACCGGGCTTTACGGGCGTATAGGTATTAGTTCAGCCGGTAAAAGTGTGATAATGTATACACTCCATAGGCTACAGTGTACCCATGAGGCTCGATTCTTACTTAAAGCCGTATGTCCGTTCAGCCGGCAAAACTACGAAATGAGGACGAACAGTTTCTGAAATAGGTAGTTAGCAAACGCACAGCTTCTGCAAGCACATTTTAATATTTTATTCAGTCCATTTCTGATAAGCGACCAGAAAGTGGTAAAAAGTTTAAACAGGTCATAATTTACAGAGATTTATTGTGTTACTTTTCAGTGATCATTTTACCGCGGCAGAAAATGCCGAAATCTATGGAAAATGTAATCACATCAATGGCCATGGTCATAACTACACAGGTACAATATGCCTTGGGCTTATTGGCTTAAGGACTAAACTTTGTCCAGTTGAATGTTTTAAGCCCGGTTCATACTTGTCCTTGTCCTTGTCCCTGTTGTTATGTATGTATTTAAGCAATTCCAAGGATGTCTGGGGGTGGAGGGGGGCAAGCCCAAACAAGCAAGCGGCAAGGACGAACATGATGCTGTCTTTCTTTACGTAAGAATCCCCTCCCGTTATTGACACAATGTTTTTAATGCAGTAAAGAAAAACTTACCAAGGATGAAAAAAATGAGAAATGTTTGAATGAGAAAGTAGATAATCACTAAACCCTATGTTATCTCCTGAAGGAACTATAATATATAATTTGCACTTGCATTATTTCATGAAAGTGTGTTTTTAAACTGTTTCTTGACTTTCCTTTCTTTTTTATTTCTTTTTTAGTGGAAGTCACGCTCCGAGGCCCCATTGATGGGAAAACGGGAATGTTGTATGATCTAAACCGCCTCAAGCTGGAGATTCAGGTATACACTGATTGACGCTACAGTTTTGTAATTAACGTCGATTCATACTTACAGCCGTATGTCCATTCCGCAGCTAAAGTCTGACAAAAAATAGTTGCACCGCTTGACAAAACGAAACATGTGACTTCGTTACAAAAAGACTAGATTTGGACTATCAAGAATACAGCAAGTAGTCGCAGGAGTCATGCCACTAAAATAAGTAAGTGGCGCAACTACTTTTTGTCAGACTTTAAAGAAAGCCACGTGCATAGCTACCGTTGATACATTTTTGATGCACTGCGATCAGCATCAAATTTGGTTGCTGTTGTGGCTAATTTAGAGTTAGCCTTCTAAACTGAGCTGCATGTATATTATGTTTTTGGAAAAATCTCTCCCTTGGTACCGTTAGACTGTACACAACACACGTTAAGCCCGGTTCAAATTCAAACTCGTGCTTATGCTTTTGCATATCGTTCTGTCCGTAAGTAATTTCAAGAAACCTTTCGGCCCAAATACATATATAAGTCACACTTTTGCATGAAGAAAATTTGAGTAAAGCCCCAATTCTTAGTTCTTAGTAAAACAGCTCAACTGGTGTCGGGTAGTATATGTAGGTACATATGTACAAATATCTATTTTAATTTGTTGTATGAAATTTTTTTTTTTAAATTTATAGATATTTGTACATATGTCCTACATATACTACCCGACACCAGTTGAGCTGTTCTAGAATGGGCTTTACTCAAATTTTCTTTCATGCAAAAGTGTGACTTATATATTAGGTCAGAAAGGTTTCTTGAAATTACTTACGGACAGAACAATATGCAAAAGCATAAGCACGAGTTTGAATTTGAACCGGCTTAACGTGTGTTGTGTACAGTCTAAGGTCCAGGAGAGATTTTCCAAAAACATAATATACATGCAGCTCAGTTTAGAAGGCTAACTCTAAATTAGCCACAACAGCAACCAATTGATGCTGGAGTGATAAAATGTATCAACGTAGCTATATAGCTTTCTTTTAAATTAACAAAAATTCCCTCTTTCCCCTCCTCTTTCTTTCTTCTTCTTTTTTTTTAGCTTTTTTTCCTTCTGCTCTTATTTCAATAATCAAACTTACATCCAACTTATCCTTCTCCTGGGCTCCATCCTCTCTGCCCCTCAAAATACTCCTAAAAAAAAATATATAAAAAAAAAAAAAAGAAAACATAAAAACACCTTCTAAATATCATCATATATTTCCTCAATACATATTTTCTCTTCTCTCCATTCTCCTTTTTCTTTCTTTTTTTTCTTCTCTAAACATTTCTAGTCTTAAAAAACATCTTCTCCTCCCTCTTTCCCCTCCCCCAACATCCTATTAATCATACATAACAACAACAAACAAAAATAACCTAACTTCCTCAATATCCTCCAATACCCCTTTCCTTTTTCCTCCTTTTCTTCCCTATTCCTTCTCTTTCTAAAATACACCAATAAATCTCTTATTCCTTTTTCCCCTTCTCTTCAATCTAATAAAATATAAAATTCTCAACTTCTTCTCTCCCTTTACTTCTCTTTTCTTTTCCTCATCTTAAATACCTCTTCCTTCCTTTTATCATTCCCTTCCTCTTATCCTTCCATAACTTCCCTTTTCCTAACAGAAAAAACAATTCCTCTTACACTACACATTCCTTTTTTTACATTCTCATCTCCAACTCTAATTTTTTCCCTCCCTTTTTATCTAAATAAAAAAACAACAACAACCTACCCTATCCCAATATCCTCTAACACCTCTCTCCCTCTTTTTTCTTCTCCTCTTTAAATAACCCTTCCAAAATATACAAAACATATTCATAAAATCAATTCTTCCTCTATAATTCCCTCTCATATTTATCTCCCCTAATTACAACACTTCCCCTATTTTTACTATTCCATAACACTATTCTAAAATCTCTTTAAAAAAACAATACCTATCCGGCTCCCCACAAAACCTCACCCAAAAACAAAAACCCTACCCCCCCCCTCCCCCCCCCCTTTGAATACACAAAAAACAACCCCACTCCCTTCCTCCCTCTTATCCACCCCCAACCTAAAACCCTCACCATCCCCCCATATACTATTAATATTTTTTCCTAAAACACCTATAAAAAACCCCCCCCCTCCTTCCAATTAAAAAATAATAAATATCTTAAAATACAAAACACCACACAAAAAAACTCCCTTAACCCCTAAACATCAGTTTGTTACATCTCAATGCGCCCCTTCTTGGGCTACATTGTGTACAAATTTAAAGCGAATCGGAGAACCTAAAATTTTCACTTTTACAGGTAGCCCCCCCCCCCTTAGAGTTTGACTCGATTTGACCCCAACTTGCCTGTTCAGTCGAGCAGCGGAAAAGCATCTTTTCGCGGTAAGGAATACGATAGGCGTTTGCTCACCCATTGCCAAAAAGTGAAAAAAAGAGTTCAACTTTCTTATTTGTTTGTTCAGAAAACAAACAAATAAGAAAAAACTCATGAGTGCATGACCTTTCTGAGGGAGCAGCCAGCCGTACAAAACAGCATCGGAAAAAAAACCTCCCGGTGGGACTCGAACCACCCACTTCTGAATTTGCAGATCAGCGACATACAATTGAGCTACTGGGTCGATGCTGAGCTGTCACTACTCACAGTCGCCTTAAGCCCGGTTCATATTGTCCTCAATGGGGACAGGGGGCAAGGACAATTTTTGATCAACTGGTGTGAAGCAAAGACTTAATCGTTAAGTCTAATTTTTTTGGTACAAACTATTCTTGACCCAAACTTTCTTCATGTAAAACAAGTAGGCCCCAAAAGGGGCAATGTTCCTTCCCCGGTGTCGTCACTTTCAAGTTTAATTGAATTGTATCTACTGTACGCTACGGCTACACTGCGTAACTTAGGTACTATACCCTATTACCTAGCTTATTCTAAATTGCACTGCGCCATCCTAAACTATGTACCAGCTACTTTCTTAAACTATTCCTAACTACGTATATACATTTACAAAAAAGTGCTGCAGGATGTTAAGCATCCCGCTGCAGCGAGCCATTCGGCCCCAATTACGCTTTGATCCTGAGCTAGCACATCAGCTCCAAGAAGCGATAAACAGTGTTATCCAGGGTTCTTATATAGTCCTGGTGAAACATTACGGTGCCGAGGCTGAAAAAGTTACACCAAAACACTCTACATCGATTATTGATTTTCATGGCATATACGCAGACAAAAATCAGCAGCCAACTCTCAGGCTGAAAACACACACAAAACATACAGGCTATGCAGCCTGCTCAGCAGCGTTTAACGCTGCGAACAGTTAGTTTCAAAAAATAGTTCCTTCTCTAGAAGGAACAAACAAGCACGATTTGCGAGTAGAGTTGAACTAAATTTGGATAGATTTCGTTGCGACATGCTTGCAGTGCTGAGGATATTCTTCGAATATAATACGCGGCACGAAGATTTTTATTGCCACCATTATTATAACTAAATATGACCACCATCATATCCTTTTCTAGCCAGCAATATCAGAAATTATGCTTGAACAGTTACTATATTAAGAAAAATTTATATGGCACCGTTTAACCTGATAGATATTGTTTATCTGCATATGTAAGAATTAAATAATGTGGGCAAATTTGTTTCGGCTGGTGATCTTCACTCGCGCAATCGCGGTCTTTTCTGTTTACTTTAGCAAAATTCCATATGTACAGATATGCACGCTAAAAATTGATTGCTAACCGCAGCGGCAGTGTCTGTCAGCCACTGACGCAGTATAAAGTTTGATGATACTTATATTAATTATTAACTTCATCTATTCCACATATGTTACATAGGTATGTACTTAGGATTTGGACTACGTTTGCGCCTTGTGTTTTATACTCCCATTTGTGACAAAGAGATGCTCTTAGAAAATATTGTAACTGCAAGAGAAAAAAGCTTGTTTTACAGGAGGAGCATTGTACTAGTCAGTACTAACGCTGCATTATATGCATACTTGCAGGTCACTAAAATTCAGTGACATCAACTTCTGCCCTACTTCTGTTGGTTGGCAGTGGCATCTTAAGTCTGAAACCTGCTGGTTCCAACGCGTTAATCAACAATCTGCGAAACATTGTCGCAACAGGTTTCGTCACAACACTGTTCCATGAGGTTTACTGGCACTATGTACCGACATGTTCTGTATGATCCGATAAACGCTCGCACAAACGGTGTTGCTTGTCGCTACATGGGCTATGTATGTATGTAGTATACTTACGTACACAATATGATACACACACCCACACAAACAATGTTTTTTCGAGACCTGCCAGCAGTTTTACATAGAACTGCATGCAATCATAGCAGATGATTGCACTATAGTATATACGCGGCGGCTGAGGCCGCCGCGTAAAAATGTCACGTATAGGTAGTATGGTAGTTTTCTTGAAATCGCTTAGGGACAAATCGATAGGTACAAGGATAAGGACCATACATGTAACGGGGTCAAAAATTTGGGGCGGCCTCTCCAGCCAAATTTTGGGGCATTTTTTCTAAATTTTGGGATCCCTCCTCTCGATTTTTTTGGGGGGGGTCCTCCCATCCCCTCTAATACATGTATGATAAGGACTAGTATGAACCGGGCTTTAACGTCCCAACGAGCATTACACTTTCCCTTCACTCTCCTTCCTGTAAACTTCGGCCCGAAAAATCACTCCGCTATGCACTAACTAGGCTGCTACATAGCAGCTATGTACTATGTACGTAACTGTCGTGGGCCTCCGGGTGGGGTAGCCACGTTCCAAATTGGACGACACTCTATTGTCTCTAAGGCACCTGTCACGAGGTTTCAACAACTAGCCTTATTTGCACCTGCGAACACTGGAAGGGACTGACAAAATGACAAGCTCCCACATCTAGCTGGGACAATCATAGATGGAACAGGGTCACTAATTCGTGAGTCGTGACCCGATGACCCGGTCACAAAGTGACCCGAAGCAAAAAGCGAGCCGAACTGACCCGGCTCCATCTCTGATACTCACCAAATCTATGTGGCACGACAAACCAACAGTAAATATACATACTTGAGGTTAAACTATGTCACCTTTAAATCCCGGTTAACACTTGTCTTTGTCCTTGTCCCTATCAATTGTCCTTTAAGCAATTCCAGGAACCTACCTCGCCAAATAAGCCGTCCTTTCGCAAAGAAATTTCTTCTAGACCGCATACAAAAAAATAACCCGAGCTGCCTTTAGCACAGCAGCTGACCAAATTTTGTCCTTGTCTCTGCCCGTGTGTCCTTGAAGACAAGTATATATGAACCGGCCTTAATGTCAAGTCAACGCAAACACCGGCCTTAAAGCTTTGTATAAACGGCCGATTTCACTAAAATACCATGAATGGACGAAAGAACTAAGTCGGAAATACCCAAACTGCAAACTCACGCCAAAAAATTTACTACGACTGAGTGAGACACAGAAAAGATAAAGAAACAATCGTATTAAAAACCAATTGATTGGACAAAAACAACGTGATTGAACAAAAATAGATACATTCCACATAAAGAAATACAAAAATAAAGAAAATCTTTCATTTATGTACAAACCAATGCACAAACAAGCAAATCATACAAAAATACATATATTTTCACAGACAAATAATTCATTCACGATGAATGCACAGAAGGCACTATCGCTCTGACACGAAAAAATGCCCCAGACGGGATATTAACCAACTTTTCTGTTACTTGGATTGCACAAAAATGTAATCATAAATGCAAGGTTGCGCCCTATGTATGGCTCACGAAGCGAACATGGTGGCTTACGAAGAGAAAATGGGCGAAAACGTTGCTCCGCACTCACCCCCCAAACTTGGCTAGCTGCCCACGTATGGTCGCGGGTATCCTCTGGTCGGGTCTGGACAGGCTTAGGTTTAATATTCATATATTATATACAGCTCAAACATGCAAGTAACCCGCAAACGAAAGAACCTACTAAACGGAGAAACACTTAAATATATATATATATATATATATATATATATATATATATATATATATATATATATATATATATATATATATATATATATATATATATATATATATATATATATATTCATAACAGATCTGTACATTATAACAACAAGCAATACAAATCACTATATATACATAAAACTTTGACCCCGTTACATGTATGATGTGAACCACAAATACTGTAGAACTTCAGTCTAACCAAAATGTGTTAAGATTTGAACCAAGACGGGGGTAGCTATGTACAGTACCGTCCAAAATCACTTGCTACAGACTCCAAAGTTAATGTATATTAACTACATACTTTGATTTCGAAATAAAGTGACTCCGACACTGCTTTGACTCCGGAGTCTGTAACAAGTAATTTTTGTCGGTACTGTACCTACAGTTGTACTCGAACATTCGCGTAAACAGTATAACCTGAAACTTAAATTCACAGTTAGGATGTAGGTTTAAACCACCATGGACTATCTTTAAATTAGGTATATATATATATATATATATATATATATATATATATATATATATATATATATATATATATATATATATATATATATATATATATATATATATATATATATATATAAATCTGTAGCAAAATATATACATATATATATACAAAATACAACAAAGATCCTAAAACATTAACATTAAAGCTATTACATTCACAAAGCTATCACTATCATAACATCAAATCAGCCTATCAGATTAACGAGGCTTAGTGGATTTAACGGATTATATTAGAAACCACTGGTATGACACCGGGTCCATTGAAAATGCGGAAGGATGCAATGCCATTTAAGCCTCTTTCAAACAGTTAATGATTAAAATTAACCCTGTAATCCGATGCTAGATGCATTAAAATTACTTGATACAGACTCTGGAGTCTGTAGTTACTACTTTTGGTCGGTACTGTACCATATACTATTTAACAGAAATTGTAGTTGAAACTTTTGATAGTTTTTTATAATCCTATAGATACTGAGTTGTTAAAGTTCATATAGTCAAGTTAACTCTGGTCTACTTAAATCTTTTTTTTAGCAAAAGGACCTAAAATTTTGTGAATTTTAGTGAAAATTTTGGTCGAAATTAAAGTGACTTTTGTGCAATGTTGTTACTTATTTATATACTGCTGTTTTTGTGTTGCTCATGGCCCATGGTAGAATTGCCAAACGGTTCAAAAGATATTTTAATGCATCTAGCATCGGATTACAGGGTTAATTTTAATCGGACTAAGCGGTTTAAAAAGTATGCTTGAAAATGGCATTGCATCCTTCCGCATTTAATGGACCCGGTGTCATACCAGTGGTTTCTAATATAATCCGTTAAACCCACTAAGCCTCGTTAATCTGATAGGCTGATTTGATGTTATGATAGTGATAGCTTTGTGAATGTAATAGCTTTAATGTTAATGTTTTAGGATCTTTGTTGCATTTTGTATATATATGTATATATTTTGCTACAGATTTATATATATATATATATATATATATATATATATATATATATATATATATATATATATATATATATATATATATATATATATATATATATATATATATATATACACACCTATTTTAAAGATAGTCCATGGTGGTTTAAACCTACATCCTAACTGTGGATTTAAGTTTCAGGTTATACTGTTTACGCGAATGTTCGGTACAACTGTAGGTACAGTACCGACAAAAATTACTTGTTACAGACTCCGGAGTAAAAGCAGTGTCGGAGTCACTTAATTTCGAAATCAAAGTATGTAGTTAATATACATTAACTTTGGAGTCTGTAGCAAGTGATTTTGGACGGTACTGTACATAGCACTCCCCGTCTAGGTTCAAATCTTAACACATTTTGGTTAGACTGAAGTTCTACAGAATTTGTGGTTCACATCATACATGTAACGGGGTCAAAGTTTTATGTATATATAGTGATTTGTATTGCTTGTTGTTATAATGTACAGATCTGTTATGAATATATATATATATATATATATATATATATATATATATATATATATATATATATATATATATATATATATATATATATATATATATATATTTAAGTGTTTCTCCGTTTAGTAGGTTCTTTCGTTTGCGGGTTACTTGCATGTTTGAGCTGTATATAATATATGAATATTAAACCTAAGCCTGTCGACCAGAGGATACCCGCGACCATACGTGGGCAGCTAGCCAAGTTTGGGGGTGGGTGCGGAGCAACGTTTTCGCCCATTTTCACTTCGTAAGCCACCATGTTTGCTTCGTGAGCCATACATAGGGCGCAACCTTGCATTTATGATTACATTTTTGTGCAATCCAAGTAACAGAAAAGTTGGTTAATATCCCGTCTGGGGCATTTTTTCGTGTCAGAGCGATACTGCCTTCTGTGCATTCATCGTGAATGAATTATTTGTCTGTGAAAATATATGTATTTTTGTATGATTTGCTTGTTTGTGCATTGGTTTGTACATAAATGAAAGATTTTCTTTATTTTTGTATTTCTTTATGTGGAATGTATCTATTTTTGTTCAATCACGTTGTTTTTGTCCAATCAATTGGTTTTTAATACGATTGTTTCTTTATCTTTTCTGTGTCTCACTCAGTCGTAGTAAATTTTTTGGCGTGAGTTTGCAGTTTGGGTATTTCCGACCTAGTTCTTTCGTCCATTCATGGTATTGTAGTGAAATCGGCCGTTTATACAAAGCTTTAAGGCCGGTGTTTGCGTTGACTTGACATTAAGGCCGGTTCATATATTATATACTTGTCCTCAAGGACACACGGGCAGAGACAAGGACAAAATTTGGTCAGCTGCTGTGCTAAAGGCAGCTCGGGTTATTTTTTTGTATGCGGTCTAGAAGTAATTTCTTTGCGAAAGGACGGCTTATTTGGCGAGGTAGGTTCCTGGAATTGCTTAAAGGACAATTGATAGGGACAAGGACAAAGACAAGTGTTAACCGGGATTTAAAGGTGACATAGTTTAACCTCAAGTATGTATATTTGCTGTTGGTTTGTCGTGCCACATAGATTTGGTGAGTATCAGAGATGGAGCCGGGTCAGTTCGGCTCGCTTTTTGCTTCGGGTCACTTTGTGACCGGGTCATCGGGTCACGAATTAGTGACCCTGTTCCATCTATGATTGTCCCAGCTAGATGTGGGAGCTTGTCATTTTGTCAGTCCCTTCCAGTGTTCGCAGGTGCAAATAAGGCTAGTTGTTGAAACCTCGTGACAGGTGCCTTAGAGACAATAGAATGTCGTCCAATTTGGAACGTAGCTACCCCACCCGGAGGCCCACGACAGTTACGTAGTACATAGCTGCTATGTAGCAGCCTAGTTAGTGCATAGCGGAGTGATTTTTCGGGCCGAAGTTTACAGGAAGGAGAGGGAAGGGAAAGTGTAATGCTCGTTGGGACGTTAAAGCCTGGTTCATACTAGTCCTTATCATACATGTATTAGAGGGGATGGGAGGACCCCCCCAAAAAAATCGAGAGGAGGGATCCCAAAATTTAGAAAAAATGCCCCAAAATTTGGCTGGAGAGGCCGCCCCAAAATTTTGACCCCGTTACATGTATGGTCCTTATCCTTGTACCTATCGATTTGTCCCTAAGCGATTTCAAGAAAACTACCATACTACCTATACGTGACATTTTTTGTTCCTTCTAGAGAAGGAACTATTGTTTTGAAATCAACTCTGCATAGTGTAAAAGTAACAGCCACATGTTGTCCAGCGCATATTATGATTAACACGTAAAGTCAGTATGGGAACCGACTGCTCTTTTTTTGTAGACAGGCTTTTTGCTTACTATTTTTAATGAAATAATGGTTAATAATACTTTTGCCTAAGTATTAAGTTGTCATTTTAGGTACTAAAATTTCGTGATTTAAAAAACTTTCGTTCGGTAATTTTTCAAACTCGATACATATACTTATCACGTGATCGTCTAGTCTGCTGTTTGTTTTGTACTTCCCTTCTACATAGTCAAAACTAAATAACACTATTCAGCAAACTGGCGTGGTCGAGTGGTCAGAAGCGCTAGTCTAGAATTTGTGGATATGAACTTGGAGGGTTCGACCCCCATTCGTTGACTTTAGTGCACAAAATTTACACCGCAAAATCTTTTGTCAGCAAAAACTGTTTTGACGGGAGATATTGTTGTCGAGGAAAAGCGATTGCATCATTGAAATCACAAGCAGTTGCGTTGATTATAACATGTCTTTTCGACAAAATTGTTGAATTTATACTTAGTGTGTGAAATCAACACCTAAGCATTGGAACTAAATAGTACGCAGGTATTAGGGCGAAGCTGAATTCTCCTGGGTAAATTAAGCAGAATTTTCACTCAGCGAAGGAACCTTGCCCCCTTTTGGGGCCTGCTTGTTTTACATGAAGAAAGTTTGGGTCAAGAATAGTTCGTACCAAAAAAATTAGACTTAACGATTCAGTCTTTGCTTCACACCAGGTGATCAAAAATTGTCCTTGCCCCTGTCCCCATTGAGGACAATATGAACCGGGCTTAAGGCGACTGTGAGTAGTGACAGCTCAGCATCGACCCAGTAGCTCAAAATGTATGTCGCTGATCTGCAAATTCAGAAGTGGGTGGTTCGAGTCCCACCGGGGTTTTTTCCGATGCTGTTTTGTACGGCTGTGCTTAGGAATCACCCTCAAGAGGTCATGACTCATGAGTTTTCTTATTTGTTTGTTTTCTGAACAAACAAATAAGAAAGTTGAACTCTTTTTTTCAGTGATTTATTTTGGCAATGGGTGAGCAAACGCCTATCGTATTCCTTACGCGAAAAGAATGCTTTTCCGCTGCTCATCGACTGAACAGGCAAGTTGTGGTCAAATCGAGTCAAACTTAAGGGGGGGGGCTACCTGTAAAAGTGAAAATTTTAGGTTCTCCGATTCGCTTTAAATTTGTACACAATGTAGCCCCACGGAAGGCGCATCGCAGATGTAACAAACTGGAACCAATGGCTTTCCCAATTTTTTGCTAGGGGCTCCCAAAAATTCAATTTTACGTGTAAATCATAGGCGCAAAAAAGTTTTTTGTCGTTGCAAAGCGTCCTTTTACTCGAAATTTTTGTTAACACTGACGAAGCTGATTTTTACATGATTCGATAGCCTAACGTCATATCTCAACCTCTATGATCCATTTTTTTTAAATTTTTGCCTATGGCCTGAGCAATGACGCCAAATGTGAAATCACTCAAATTTGGCGGGCTCAAAAAACGGCCATTTTTTCACATTTAGCTATCGATTTTAGATTTGAAAATACATATCAAAAATCCGGATCACACGATTTTGCGCTTACATGTTGGCTACTATTATGCCAAGTTTCAGCCTGATTGGCTTGATATGGTTTGCGCTAGAACAGTCCAAGTAAAGGCTGCTTTTAGGCTTTTTGGTGTACTTTTGGCTATGTAAATAGGTACACTGACAAACGCACTGAACCGAAAGTGGAAAATAAGCAAAATTGGAGAACTTTGATTTTTGATTTGGTAGCCCCCCCCCCCTTAAGCCCGGTTCATACTCGTGCTTGTCCTTGTTCCTATCGTTTTGTCCTTAAGCGATTCCAAAAAAATTGCATGGCCAAATAAGCCAACTTTTTCTCAAGTAAAGTTGGAGTCATTTGCAGATCGTATGCTTATGCAAAAACTTAGCCAAATCACTTGTGTCAGTTGTTCACAGCAGCTGACCCTAAATTGTCCTTTTCCCTGTCCCGGTGTCTTTAAAAAAGGTATGAACCGGGCTTTACGGGCGTATAGGTATTAGTTCAGCCGGTAAAAGTGTGATAATGTATACACTCCATAGGCTACAGTGTACCCATGAGGCTCGATTCTTACTTAAAGCCGTATGTCCGTTCAGCCGGCAAAACTACGAAATGAGGACGAACAGTTTCTGAAATAGGTAGTTAGCAAACGCACAGCTTCTGCAAGCACATTTTAATATTTTATTCAGTCCATTTCTGATAAGCGACCAGAAAGTGGTAAAAAGTTTAAACAGGTCATAATTTACAGAGATTTATTGTGTTACTTTTCAGTGATCATTTTACCGCGGCAGAAAATGCCGAAATCTATGGAAAATGTAATCACATCAATGGCCATGGTCATAACTACACAGGTATATATATGCCTCGGGCTTATTGAGTTAAGGACTAAACTTTGTCCAGTTGAATGTTTTAAGCCCGGTTCATACTTGTCCTTGTCCTTGTCCCTGTTGTTATGTATGTATTTAAGCAATTCCAAGGATGTCTGGGGGTGGAGGGGGGCAAGCCCAAACAAACAAGCGGCAAGGACAAACATTATGCTGTCTTTCTTTACGTAAGAATCCCCTTACTTTATTGACACAAATGTTTTTAATGCAGTAAAGAAAAACTTACCAAGGATGAAAAAAATGAGAAATGTTTGAATTAGAAAGTAGATAATCACTAAACCCTATGTCATCCCCTGAAGGAACTATAATATATAATTTGCACTTGATTTCATGAAAGTGTGTTTTAAACTGTTTCTTGACTTTCCTTTCTTTTTTCTTTTATTTCTTTTTTAGTGGAAGTCACGCTCCGAGGCCCCATTGATGGGAAAACGGGAATGTTGTATGATCTAAACCGCCTGAAGCTAGAGATTCAGGTATACACTGATTGACGCTACAGTTTTGTAATTAAGGTCGATTCATACTTACAGCCGTATGTCCATTCCGCAGCTAAAGTCTGACAAAAAATAGTTGCACCGCTTGACAAAACTAAACTTCGTTACAAAAAGACTAGATTTTGACTATCAAGAATACAGCAAGTAGTCGCAGGAGTCATGCCACTAAAATAAGTAAGTGGCGCAACTACTTTTTGTCAGACTTTAAAGAAAGCCACGTGCATAGCTACCGTTGATACATTTTTGATGCACTGCGATCAGCATCAAATTTGGTTGCTGTTGTGGCTAATTTAGAGTTAGCCTTCTAAACTGAGCTGCATGTATATTATGTTTTTGGAAAAATCTCTCCCTTGGTACCGTTAGACTGTACACAACACACGTTAAGCCCGGTTCAAATTCAAACTCGTGCTTATGCTTGCGCATATCGTTTTGTCCGTAAGTAATTTCAAGAAAACTTTCGGCCCAAATATATAAGTCACACTTTTGCTTGAAGAAAATCTGAGTCAAGCCCCAATTCTTAGTTTTTAGTAAAACAGCTCAACTGGTGTTTGGTAGTAGGCTATATGTACAAATATCTATTTTAATTTGTTGTATGAAATTGAAGCAAAATTGTAGACAATTGTAGAATCCGGTAGTTCTGCTACATGTGGCTATTTTCAAAGCTTTTTTTCAGAACAACCAATAAAGCAGAAATAAAATAGCTATAATTTTTCGAAACAAAACTCAAAACTGTCTACTATCATTTTTAATCACTGATAAAATCCCACGTTAAAACTAGCTACTCCAATGCCTTATAGTTCAGTAAGCCAACGTGGTAGCTAGTCTTAACCATGGTATTTTACACAAAATAAAAAATGCTCTGGGTGTTTTTTGGTGTAGTTTAAGAAAATCATAGCATCTTTACATATAGTAATATATAGATCTGTCTGAAAAAGGGTCACTGCGATTATGGAACTACCACCTTAAGCTGCCAGCCAATTCGTGCTTCGTAAAGTCGCAGAAGCCAGCAAATTTTTAATTACAAGTCAGCTACGAAGTTAGCACTTTTTGGTAAACGATGGTCAGTATGTTTGCTGTTTAACATATGTTTGAGAGGTTCCACATACAAAAGCAACATCGCTAAGTCAGACAACCCATTCTAGCTTAAACTTTAATTAATAGCTTGATGTACAAAGTTTAAACTTGAAGTTAGTTTGCCGGTGAACTGACACTCTTCTGCAGCAGACAGTTTTGACCTTTTCATAGATTGGCAGTCAATTTGGAAACTTAAATTGTAAAAAAAAATCTTGGTGATTTCAGAAAATGTTGAAAACTTAAAGTGTCATCTGAAATACCGAGACCACCCTATGGCAGGTCTCGGTTTTGCTACCGAGACCGAGACCGAGACCGAGACCAGCCAAGTCTCGGTTTTTTTACGAGACCGAGACCGAGACTGCCAACCCGTCTGCCAAATTTGCTTGTGATTTTTTCAGACAGTTTTGGGGGAACTTGACCACAGAAATATTGATAAAGATATTCCGTATTTCGCGTCGAAAGCAAGGTAACATTAGCAACTGTCAAGCCTGTTTGAGAAAACGTGGGGATGCCAGTCTTTCAGCCCCATGAGGTGTCACACAATGCCACATGACACGATTGGTAACTTTTACATGTATGAGAGGGATTGAGGGGGGATGGGGGGACCCCCAAAATCGAGAGGCCGGGGTAGGGTAAATTGCACTTTTTTGGGAAAATTTTACAAAATTTTGCAAAATTTAGGGTATTTTTGGTCGATCAGAGGGGGAGGGTCCCGGAAATTTGGCCGGAGAGCCCCCCCCCCCCAAAGTTTTGACCCCGTTACGTGTATGTTCGTAACGCGTAATTTCATGGAGTGACGCGTAACGCAGCATATGGCATCGTGTAACACCCCATGAGAAGCCATAGGGCACCCACGCGGGTTTCATTTTTTATGTATCACCAACTGAACAGTACAATACCCCCCTCTTTGATTATGGCTAGGGGGAAACAAGAGACTCCTATGTCATTATGTCATACAGATATATAGTACCGAGCAAAATTACTTCCTACGGACTCCAGAGTCAAAGCGGAATCGGAGTTACTTGATTCCGGAGTCAATGTATATTAAACTATACATTTTGACGCCGGAGTCAGTTGACTTTGACTTCACTTTGACTCTGGGGTCTATAGAAAGAAATTTTGGTTGGTTCTGTAGTTGCAATTAACGCCCCTTTCCAGACAACAATTAGCAATGTGAGCCCCCTTAGACTATAGCTCATATTATTTGTACCTCCCCTGGCAAGGTAAAGGCCGCCTGCCACTTGCCAATATAGCTAAAACTACTGGCAAAATAGCTCCAAAAGTGCAAGGCGATGATTACGACGAGTAAGTTTCTGACTGCGACCAAACATCCACACTAACCGTACCCTATTACATATACCGTCGTAACAGATAAATTAAGGCCGCTAGTTGCGATTTTTTGCTGAGCATCGCCGTACTTGTTACGTATACGGTATACTACTGAATTACCTCGAATAAAACGTGAGGGGTTGCATTGTTTCATGCAAGTATTACCGGGGTTTCATTTAAGGTTGGAGCTTTATCAAAGGCTGCAGTTTTATTCGAAATAATACGGTAGTTACATGAATAGTCAATTCGCTGCTAATCACTAAAATTGCCATTTGATTTGAGTCGTCGCGAAATAAATTCAGCTATCGTCACGGTAGCATAAGAGATATAGGTATGTACATAAACAGAAATCTATCGCAGCTATATTATCGCTGTGACTATGGCAGCTTATTAGACGAAACTCAGGCAAAATGCAGCTATAGCCAAAATCGCGAGTCGTAGGGGGTCTATTCAGTTGGTGATACATGAAAATAAACCCTCCCACGCGTTTTCTCCATCGTGTGAAATAGGCTTTACTCATGGATATTTTGCAAGTTTTAATTTATGAAAACTAGTCAACTCATGTTTTGATAAATTTAATTTTGTAGAAAATCTTTTTTCATTACTGCAGTGGTAGTTTGTAAATTATTCATTGACTTAATTAATAATATATAATATTTCTCAGTGGGAGGCTCTTTATATGACCAACTCGAAGTATTAATTATCTTGATGTTCTAGAAATGGTCAGTGGTTTTTATACTATTCGAAAATTAATATTTGTAACCTAGCTGTTTTTTCATATGTTATTGTAACTTTGCAACTTCGCTGAGGTGTAGTAATTATTTCTTCATTAGACCAAGAGTACATAATGAGATGAGTATGACACCGAACTCAGGGACCAGGGTTGGTGTCGTAGCGGGCATTTGACCACAATTTTTGTCAAAACAGGACGGAAATTCAAACAATATGCTTGTTCATGTTGTTTTCAACGACATGAAAAGCTCACTGTGTATTTGACATACCTATTACTTTCATTAATATATGTTTTGCTCCTAACAGTGACTATTATGGGTGGGGAAAAATCCGCCCCTTCCTTTGAGAAAAGTAGGCGGGTGGGTGTCTGCCGAGCACCTCTGTAATTAATTTAGCCGCCCCTAGTTTTGGGAGATGATGATAATGATAATGTCCGTACATGCTAGCTGTTTGCAAGTTTGAATGCTGTGTTTTTTAGCACTGCTGAAAACATAGCAGTTTACATTTGGATCCAGTTGAACGAGACAATGACTGCGCCAGACTTGTTGTACGAAGTGAAATTGCATGAAACTGACAAGAATTCAGTTGTTTATCGTGGTGACTAAATCTGTCGTGGACAAACAGTTAACAGACCTGGGCCTTAGTTCGTATACCGTATTACCTTGAATAAAGCCCCTGTCTTGAATAAAGCTCCCGTCAAGGCACTCACGAAATTATAAAGCCCCCGCCTTGAATAAAACCCCGGGGGTTTATTCAAAACGTCCTTACAAGTCTTAGAATTGCACAGTTGTGAAATTTTAAAAACGGTACAACTGTAAGATTTCGCGAGAGCTACATACAAATGTTACAACTGTGACAAATGTAGGGTTAAGCAACTAGGCCCATTTGGTTAGCAGAGCTTCAGCAAAAAATAAAACCCTCGCCTTGAATACAACCCCTCTTTGGACCTTCACGAAAAAATAAAGCCCCTGCCTTGAATAAAGCCCCCGCCTTGAATTAAGCGCCCGCTTTGAATAAACCCCCCGGGGCTTTATTCGAGGAAATACGGTACTTGTCCGTAAGCGTGTCCGTTTGTCCGTAAGCAAAAAGGTTGGTCAACGGTTGTAACCATAGATAGCCTATTTTTGGCGTGTAACCTTGATAAACTGAAAGTTATGTATCAAGTCTCAGATATATATAATTGTATGTGCAAAAGTTTTTTCTGTACTTGGCTTACGGTCTTGGACGTGTGAACAACGTGTTACAAGTGTTAACAAGAAGAAGTTAGGGCCGTTGTCCACTATTAAGCCGGAATTATAAGACATAAGCATTGTGAAATGAGAATTATGGGAAAAAATGCCCAATAAATAGGCTGAACTTAAACAAAATCTCCCATTTTTTATTTCTACAGTGGGAATGTCTCTGGTGTGAAAGACGATCTTCTTGTACTACTATCGGCAGACTGCACCGAATTTAATTAATTGACGATTAACTTAAACCGATTTAGCTCAGGGGCCTGTTGCATAAAATTTTTCATAAGTTAATAAGTCAATAGGTTCATAGCTATGACTTCATTTGCGTTGCATAAAGCAATAAGTTCATAAGTTATAGGTTATAAGTGTCGCTGTGTGTAGTCATAAGTAAAAATTCATAAGTTCAATAGGCGTGCGTTGCATATACTACTTATGACAACGCACGCCTATTAATAAGTACTTATGAATTTTGGCATTTTTTCAATAGGTAACCCTACTACCTATTGTTTCCATTTTTTTAGTAATTTTCAACAAAATTTTTTCACAATAATAGTTAGTCAACATATTAGTGAGTTTTTATACAAAATATTAGGTAATTTGGTTCAAAAAATTTTAAAAATTACTTAATTTAAAGTGACCCAATAATTGTTGCTTCGGTATGTTTTTTGTCATACAAATTGTTGCCGTAAAGGCACAAAACACTTTGTCTTTGTAGTCTTTAAATTAAGTTTAAAACCAGCAATTGTTGTTTTGTTTGCTTTTGAGCCATTTAAACCTACAAAAAATCCCACACGAACAACAAATTAATGTATTTATTTCAATTAAAATATTTGTCTAAAACTATCAAAAATAAAACAGGGGATTAAAAAATTATTACAACAAATAAAAATAAAACGACAAAAATTAGGGACTGCAACTACATAAACAATTTTTTACTGTGTAAAAAACACAAAAAGTAGTAAACAAATAGTATTGCGTAAATACGCACTTATGAAAAAAATCACCTTACTTATGAAAATTTGCAGCTGACTTATGAAAATTCGCAGCTGACTTATGAAAAAAGAACCTATGACTATAACAGTGGAATGCATAAAGGCAGTCTAAAGGCAGTCTAAGTGTTTTATGCAACGAAAACTTATAAGTCTTATTAACTTATTATCAGTGACTTATTAACTTATAAACTTATGAACCTATTAACTTATAACCTATGACTTTTATGCAACAGGCCCCAGGTTTAAACTCCTTAAATCGGTTGAAGTGTGCTATGCCAATGAAGATTATCGCAGTCGGCACTTAAAATATAGTTGAAACCCGACGTTTAGCTGGGATTTAGTTGGGATTTAACTGCAACTCAGACTTAGGTTAATTAGATTTGGTGCAGTCCACCGTACATATGTAGTTTCTGAATAGTGAGAACTGAATCCAACGCAGGGGCGTAGCCAGGGGGGGGGAATGGGGGGAACTCCCCCCCCCCGAAATTTTTTCCGACTGAAATTTTACACAAGGGTCCCCCCTTTGGTTTTTATGGTCCGTCCGGGAAAAATTTCTGATACGTCTCCAATTGACCAAATTTGGCCTAAAAATCAAAAATTTCCCCAATTTTTTTTCTGGGGGCTGCCGCCCCCAGACCCCTACAACCTTTTGGCATAGTGTTCCTTGCTTTTATCTTAAATTAAAACATGTGCATCGTGCACGTACATACATCTGCATTGTGCCCTATGTATTTGCTTAATATAATGTTTGGTGTATCGTTTTAGCTGTTTTTCGTTACAACAAATATACATAATTTTACAGTTTTTATGTCAAAAAATTTCGGAAAATTTGCTAATTTGCTAGCTTGTGGATAATTGCCGGCCACCGTTTTTGTAATTTTCGGAGGTTTGAGCTCCAATTTTACGTTCGATGTTGCAGCGGTGGAAAACATCCACGTTTTTGACCGAAAAAATGGTAATATGTCGTTTTTTTGCGTTAAAATCGCAATTAAGTGCATTTTAACACATTTCAAAAAAAATCGAAAAGTCATTCCCCCCCCCCCGAAATTTTTTTCTGGCTACGCCACTGATCCAACGCAACAAGTAATTACTCCATCAAGACTATTTTTGATGCAGTTTTGCGTATGATGCCACAACAGGATCATTTTGTATATGTAGAAACTTCTCGTGTTTACTAACCTATGTACCACATCAATTACCAAAAATGGTTAGTCACATATTTCAGGGCCCAGCATTTTTTATCGAACCATGGCTTAAGGGGGTAGTGTCGCGAAAGCAGTTTTGCTCATAGGCTGTGAAAATAGAACTTTTTGTTTTGAAGTAGTACATGCAATGAGAAGCTAGTCCAACGCTGTATGGTATCAAATAATTACTGCCAGACATTACACTATCAATATTGACAAATATCTTGGACCAATCGTCATTTGTAAGCCAGACATCACACAATAGGGACATAAAAGTTCGAAAAATCAAGCCAGATATCAGATTGGCCAGCTTGTGAAGTCCACATAATGTGTGGACGCACAATTTTTTGCGACAAATAAGAAAAAAGAAAATTGAAGGTTCGTTTTTCTTCTGATTTGAAAATAAGCGTCTAAATTTTCCACAATTTATCATTATTGCTGCTACTATTTTACAGTTTAAGTACACCTTCACAGTTCAAACTAGTATTACTCCACAGCCGCTACAGTAATCTGCACTAAATTTTGTGTGCATAAACTACAACATATGTGCTATTAGTCTGTGTAAAAAAACTAAACAGAAAAATTGATAAATGTGACTAAAAAATGGAATGTGAATAGGTTTTTTTTTCGTCATTTTTCCGAATTTGATACATTATTGCAAACTATATGCTGCACCAATTTTGCTGAAACTTGGCAAAATAATTTGCCTTTTGGTAGATTTTTAAAATATAGAAAGAACAGTTTCTAACATTTTACTGAACAAGTTTTACAGTCGCGCAAAATCGACTGCTTTCGCGACACTACCCCCTTAAGCCGGATTCACACTGGCACGTGCACAAGCACAAGCACAACGCTTAGACGTTCACACTAGAACTTGAACAAGCACAAGCCCAGCCGATCAAATTGAAGCCCGCCAATGTAACGTCTTTTCTGTTCAGTAGTTTTGTTTTTGTTCTGAAATTTTTGGCTAAAGTTTTAAAACTTTCTCGTAAATTTACGGAAGAAGTAAAATAAACTGAAAAGAAGGTAAAAAATGTTAAAAAGCAATTTGAATTTAAAGATTAAACAAAACTAAAATTAAAAGAAAGAAAAAAAGTAACTTAATGCATTCTTCAGTTAATATAAGATCCATTTAGACAAGGGTTTCCCCATATACCCACCCCTTTTCATTTAATTTTGCGCCATGTATGCCTATACCCAAACTAACTTCTGCAAAATCTCCACGCTGATTGGCTGTGCTTGTGCAAAATATAAAATTTTTGAACAAGCGTTGTGCTTGCGCTTGTGCGGAATTTTCTGCAGTGTGAACGGGCTGTGCTTGAGCTTGTGCTTGTGCAAGTGCCAGTGTGAACCCGGCCTTAGTAGAACCACCTTTGTGAAATCCACCCCAATACATTGCGATCGTCTTTATTCATGGCTTATGGGTTCTACTTGTGTTTATGTAAAATAGTCGGACTACATGTACTTTGAAGTTATCATTCGCCATTGTTAGCCTAGCAGTCAGACCAAGCCATTCTGGGGGATTTTATGTACCGGGCGTCTTCCCCAATCTCATATAGTTCATGGTAGATAGTCTTAATAAAGTCGTTATCAATGTATCCTTTGACAGCTGAAGATCGCCATTTACCCAGAGTAGCCACTAGCCAAGGTTTCTTCATGAATATTTAATCCAGCCATATATGTAGCGCCACCCCTTCTCAAGGAATGGGCGGAAATGTTGTAGTAGTTTAATCCAGCATTGAAAGAAAACTGTTTAAGGAGTTTGTTAAAATGCTGACTGGTCATGATAACTGCATCGCCTTTGTTGTTCGTGAATGAAAATAACGGGTAATATGAAGGAATTTTGGCAGCTGAAACTAAGTGATCAGTTATGATCAGTTATGGCTTTAACGGGGCCAAGTAAGGAGTTATGTAATGGCTAGCTATTATGGTCTGATTTTGTGATTATATATTCATTTTTGCTGGAGGTAGCAATCCGGCTGTCGTTCATAACATTGGTTATTCAGTGGTCATAACCGACATTTTTTTATAACTTACTTTGTTGCTATGTATTTTTGTTGTAATTTGTAATTGTTTTGATCTGTGAAGTATGATTGTAAAATACAAACTCACTTTCACTTCATTACGGCTACGTTGTTCTGATTCTAGAATGGGACTAGGCTAGCGTTTTTGCTAGTCTTCCTAAAAAGGAAATGTAAAATTAGCCAAAACAATTTAGAGTCGACCTTCAGCTTATTTATGTCACATTTCGTTTTGAACCATTAACACTAATTGATGTGTTTTCACATACTTGTGAGAAATTTCCTGAAAATGTCAAATTTAGTACAGCTATTTTTAGTATTTTTAGATCCTAATCGTACGTTACAACAATAGGTCTACTGTAGGGGAAAACTTTAGGTATTCTTGAAGTCAGAAATAATAGATAAGTAAAAACAGCAATATAAGAAATAACTTAATTAATAAGCATTAAGAAATAATAGGAAATAATTAACAGTAACTTAAATTTCACACTTGGTACACGATGAGCCCGGTTTCCACTACATGGAAAGAAATAGAAAAACTGATAATTTAAGAGTTATATAGTATGTACAATTGTACAACATATGTAGCAATCTATAATTAATAATATGTCAAGTATGAAAATTTGTATATTCCAAGTAAGTAAGTAAGTAATGTAATTATGGAAATTTAATTTAATTTGTTGTATATCATATTCAAAAAGTTCTAAATTTTATCTGTGGCTGGAACAAAAAGGTTTAGCTAGACGTTATGTAGCATCAATTTATTCGCTACTTTTTTTGCTTAAATAATAATTGATGTTAGTGTCAGTTTTTTCCTACTAAATTAAGTTAGTGTTTTTTGTGATTAATTGCTCTCGTTTGTAATTCATATTTTTACTGAAATATTGTTTTATCTTCATTAAGTTTTTCACACTTTTTCGAACAGACCTAGTCATTCATTACGTCATGTATATAAGTGTACAAAATTATTCTTGACAATTTTGCCCTTTCATGATAAATGATGTGAATGTATTTCAAAGTCCAGTATGCAGTGTCATTTCGAATTTTTAGCTAATTTCATTTTCTAGGCTTACTGTATTGCCTCAGAATAGGCTTTCTTCATTTAGAATGTTGTAATAGCAAAGGCAAAGGATGCTAAAGGAGGTATGACCAAAAAATGTTGGAACACCGAGACAAAACAAAACGTGATTTTATTAAGAAAAGAACAAATTTCAGCCATCAAGAGTACAGCGAGTTGCTAGCTGCTAAAATAACGCCACCTGTTTTCTCTCAATATTCAACATTTCTCGGTCTGAGTTTTTAGTAAGTATATATATTTGTTTTTTATCCTTTATGCTGTTTGTTTATCTATGTTTAGACAAACACATGAGATTATCAGTAAACTAACTTAAGGAGGGGGGCTACCCAGGTCAAAAATCAAAGTTCTCAAATCTTGCTTATTTTCACATATGTTACTTCTTTTGCGCCTATGATTTACACGTAAAATTAAATTTTTGGGAGCCCATAGTCAAAAATTGGCAAAAGCACTGGTTTCAGTTTGTTACCTCTGCGATGCGCCTTCCATGGGGCTACATTGTGTGCAAATTTGATGGGAATCGGAGAACCTAAAATTTTCACTTATAGGTAGCCCCCCCGGGGAGCAAGGCGGTTCCTACAAGAAGCATATATACTTGGCTGAATAGCACAAGCATATATGCGGGTCTCCCTGTTAAATTGGGGGTCCTCAATTCTTTGTAACCTATATTCGTTTTCTTGTGCTTCATGCACTTTAATCGTATTTCTAAGCTGTATTGTTGACTGTTAACATTTCAAAAGACTTTTTCATAAACCCATAATACATAAATAAACTGTTTAAGATTTTTTAATTTTACGTGTAAATCACCACACTCATGTTTTATTTATTTGTATAATATGTGCTGAAATGTACTTTTAAATGTGTATGAATTTACAATTTATATGTCTCACACTCTTTCACTCTACCGTCCTCATAGACTAAGATAAATCACAAAAATTTAAACTTTGTGTCACTTCTGCTTTCACATGCCTAGAAAGTAACTTCTAGATATTATTGTCTTTTACATGTCCAAGGTCTCTTCCGCGTTTACGTCTACGTGATAAAATATATATACGTTCTGCATATGTACTAGATAAAGTTTTCTTGTGTGCAAAAAAAAAACTGCTCCACTGCAAAGATTCTTACCTAAACTTCACTTCCCTTCTATTAATTTGCTGTCCTAACTGCATTAATCATTTTCAACTGAAATTTTCATTAACCACAGAGGACCTTCAATGAGCCGATGGCCGCCACTAACAGTTTAAAGAATTACTTATAGTAGACTAGTATAAGTAATATTATTGATAAAATAATTGACACATTCTGAGAGCTTATGCTTAGCTCAAACTTGATTCGGTTATAACAGAAATTATATCTGGCACGTCCCTAAGAACTAAACAAACGGTGAGTACTGAGACTACGACAAAAGAAGACACTCGTGATTTTCGAGTAAGTTTTGAATGCTTTATTATATAAAAGAATGCTACACAAACACAAAACGTTTGGGATTCCCCTTAGTTCAGTTGCTTGCGCCAAGGCCAAAAGGCTTGCGAGGAGAGCCCCAGTCACAAGATAGCCCAAGCTCACACTCATGCAACAATCAGCCAAGCCTAATCAGAAACATAAAAAGGGGGCTAACAATAGGAATGTAACCTGTCCTAGTATAATGGGACATCGGAATCTTGTGACTGGGGTAGGCGACACGGGACCGCCAGTAAAACCAGGCCTCCTGCTCCTCCCGCGTGAACCTCGGATTACTTGGTGGCCCCCACAGCCAGGCGAACATACACATATACACATAATTTTGTAAAGAAGCAACGCCTGCTGGCAAGCCACGGGTAATCCTCTTGGCCTTCTCAGGCTGAGGACAGCTTGAGTCGTTTCCGAGCGACACGGCAGCTGTGAGGGCGGTAAACAAAAAAAAAAAAAAAGGTAGCCCCCCCCTCAATATAAAATTAATAGAAAACTGGTTGGGAAACTTCCTGTCGGGATCGTCAAAGAAGTCTATGTCGCGTATTTAAGTAGTTGTTAATTGAAATATTGGTCTAGGCTACGTGGGGTAGAGGCTATGTATGTACACGTACCGTGTAGGGATGGAAGTCTCGGTTTTTTTTCCGAGACCGAGACCGAGACCGAGACCGAGACCACGAAACCGAGACTACCGAGACCGAGACCAAATTCCGAGACCGCCAAAACCGAGACTTTGAGTAATTTTTTGCCATTTTTTTACCTATTGATTTGATGACTTTTTACAAGTTTTTAGGTAAAATTACAAGACCATGGTCAGACGCTTTATGTATACTTATGCACTAACAGCTATATACATCACGGCAGTTTTGGTTACATTCCTGGTTCTTTCCTGTTTTTTGTGTGAGTGTGGGTCCATGTTTTGCTAAATACCGTGAAGTTTTGACCTCTGTCCCAAAGGCGCTATTTGTCCTTGTTCTCGCCAGAAAATAGCAATTTTTGACACTGGCCGAATTTAGTTAAAAATGGCTCCGATTGTATTGGAATTACCAATGTTCTGCTGAAATACACCCAAGATAGAAAGGTTTTTTTGGCTCAAAAATTAGACCTGCGCGCCGTGACGCTCTTTCATTCTTTGCCTCCGGCGTAGGACCCCTGTGATTGGGGCCCCCTCAATCTCCTAAGACTAAATTATAGTTGGGAGTAGAGTCTTCTCTTCTCATTTACCGAACTGCATGTGTCACAGCATAGTTCTGAGTAGTAGTAGTAGTAGTTTAGTTGAACGTTCACAGATTTTTTTGCTTTTTTTTGCTAAACTCATACTAATTGGAAATTACAGTTATGTATGTGAAGCCACCGCCACCAATTGGCATAAAAAAGTTGACCAGCCAAACACTAATACTAAAGAATAAAATATAATAATAGTCACACAGACAGACTTGAAAGATAATATGAAATAAAAAACCAAATCATAAACATACATTTTTGTGTGTGTACTGTGTTTACTGATAACTAAACAACCACGGTAAAGTTGTTTTTGGAAAAAAATTGACAGAATCTCACTGTTTGGTGTGAATTTTTTGTGAAATAAAAACTTCCGAAAACAATTTTCTGCCAAAAATACAAACCAAAGGGGGGACCACAGGAAAAATTTTCACAGATTTGAAAAACCGAGACCGGGTACAAACCGAGACTTTTCGACTACCGAGACCGAGACCGAGACCGAGACTGGGCTAGTCTCGGGTTTTGACCGAGACCGAGACCGAGACTTCCATCCCTAGTACCGTGCCATACTGTTATCCACAATTTCGAAGTCCAAAACGACTTAACGACGTAGTAATTTTGGCACTGAACGACATTCATTTCTCGTTGAAGAAACTGTTGGTGTTTTTCTGCGGGACTGACTTCTAAATTTCTTCTGAGTTGCCAATTTAGGAACCTTAAAGAAATGAGACAATTTGTCAATGGAACGGACGGCGTTTGATTCGATTAGCGACTACTGTCCACATGCTTTTAACCAATGACATAACATTTTGCAGCAGAGGTTTTTATTGTAGTTGTAAAGTTTGACTATAAATATTGCTGAATCCTGAGAAAAAACGTGAAACGAAAAAAGCGTGCTTTTTTGAGTACAAGCTGTGCCCTTAAGGGGGGGGGGCTACCCAGGTCAAAAATCAAAGTTCTCCAATTTTGCTTATTTTCACAGATGTTACTCCCCCAAGCTACCCCAACCTCAGATAAGAACAATAAATTAAGCTTGAAGGTGCACTTTTGGTTCGGTGCCTTTGTCAGTGTATTTACATAGGCAAAAGCACGCAAAAAAGCCTAAAAGTAGACCTTAGTTGGACAGTTCTGACACAAACCACATTACGCCAATCAAGCTGAAACTTGGCATAGTAGTAGCTCACATGTATGCGCAAAATCGTATGATCCGGATTTTCGATTTCAAATCGAAAATCAAGGGCGAAATGTGAAAAATGGCCGTTTTTTGGACCCGCCAAATTTGAGTGATTTTACATTTGACGTCATTGCTCAGGCCATGGGCAAAAATTTAAAAAAATTGGACGTCATTGCTCAGGCCATGAGCAAAAATTTAAAAAAATTTTTGGAAACCCCTAGTGAAAAATTGGCAGAAGCATTGGTTTCAGTTTGTTACATCTGCGATGCGCCTTCCCTGGGGCTACATTGTGTGCAAATTTGAAGCGAATCGGAGAACCTAAAATTTTCACTTTTTCAGGTAGCCCCCCCCTTAATGCTTGAAATCCGCTCTTTTCGTAATGAGTTTGCGTGTTTCTTTTTGTCTCAGGGTCTAGTGTGTTTACGCGGCGACCTCAACAATATCAAGAGTACATCATACAAGGAGTATGACACGGCGTATGGCGTTTGTCCATTGCGGAGCGCGAAATAGCCCGTTTATGCATGGTTTTGAAGGGGGGGCACCCCCCCCCCCCTAAACTGAAGACCCAGTACTCAACTGAGGGGAAGGTACCCCCTGCTCAACTGAGAGGGGGTACCCCCCCTCAACTCAGTACCCCGTCTTCAGTTGAGGGGGGGGCGTACCCCACCTCATTTCAAGACACTAACAAAGACCTTGCCCCAGCCCCCCCCCCCCCCCCCCTCAGTTCAATACCCCGTCTTCAGTTAAGGGGGGGTACCCTCCCTCAGTTCAGCACATCAACGAAAGTCTTTGTTAGTGTCTTGAAATGAGGGGGGTACCCCCCATCAACTGAAGACGGGGTACTGAGTTGAGGGGGGGGGGTACCCCCTCTCAGTTGAGCACTGGGTATCGAACTGAGTAGGGGGTACCTTCCCCTCAGTTGAGTACTGGGTCTTCAGTTTAGGGGGGGGGGTGCCTCCCCCTTCAAAACCCTGCATAAACGGGCTATTTCGCGCTCCGCATTGGACGCACGACCGTAGGCATAATGGGAAGAGTGTCATACTCTCCTATTATGTACTCTTGACAATATTAAGTCCAGCTTGTAGAACTGCCTAGGTTTCTTTGTTGCAGTATACACTGCAGCTGCACAGCATCATAAAGTGTTCTGCAGCTAAGCAGGCTGTCAAAATTCAGCCCAATATGACAGCGTATAGATGTGGGCGTGTGTACTGTAATGGATATATATTGGCATATATATACTAAGTGCCGAAAACCAAACTCATCGATAAGATTTGTAAGCAACCTGATCGTTTTAACTGTGGCGTTTGCTTGAACAAGTTAGAATGTTGAATACATGAATAACAAGTGGGCGAAACATTGCAAGTACATAGCTATTAAGCCAAAGCATTCCAATGCGATTGTCGTTATAAATTGATACCACTGTCACCATCGCTTAATAGGCATTTCATTGACTGTCCTTAAACTTGACTTCATTAACTTCGTCTAAATATGTATATATTGCTTCCTAGTGTACCCGCAGTTCAGAATGTGCCGCAGTCACGGGGTAAATCATCCCCCATAGAAAATCATCCGGGGTGATGAAATATCCCGAGGAAAATCATCCCTCCGGATAAAATACCCCGGGCAAATCGTCCCCTCGGATAAAATACCCCGGGGTGAATCATCCGGGGGGACGATCTACCCCGAAAAGTGTTCAGTCACTTCATTCGTGTTTATGTTGCTTTCTTTCACGGTTCTCCTCCATTTCACCAGTCCATCTTTCTAAAGTCTGACCAAAAACTGCTGGACCCTGAGACAAAAATAAACAAGCATCAAGAGTACAGCGAGCGAGTCACAAAATTACGCCACATTGCCGCTACCTCAGCCAGCTCCCAGCGACTGCTGGACGCTATCGACCGCTGGAGCAAGCAGTGGCTCCTCGGCATAAACCACAGCAAGTGCGAGACCATTCACTTCACCCCGGACTAGGGATGTTTTCAGTTATCGAAATCTTAATCAGTTCAGTTAATCAGTTAATTGATTAGGTTAAAATTAGATCAGTTCAGTTATCAGTTAATTTTGAAAAATTTTAATCAGTTCAGTTACAGTTAAGTTAACTTAACTGTAACTGATAACTTTAACTGAAAATATTTTCAGTTATCTCTTCAAAAATGCTGGTTTCTTTTTCCGCTAATCCCGATATTTGCTTAAGTTTTCACGTTGTTTCTACTAAATATGCAACTGTAAATGACATTAACTCTTGGAAGAATGGGTGCAAAGCAATGCCCAGAATAGAATAAAACATAAAACAATGAATCAAATAAAATAACAGGCAGAACCTTAAGTGGTTCTAAACTGGAAATTCAAGTCTGATCATTCATTTAAGGGGGTAGTGTCGTGAAAGCCGTCGATTTTGCGCGACTATAAAACTTTTTCAGTAAAAGATAGGTCATTGTTCTTTATAAATTCTAAAAATATGTTTCAAGACAAATATTTTTGCCAAGTTTCAGAAAAATTGATGCAGCATACAGTTAGCAGTGAGGTCGCAAAGTCGGAAAAATGACGTTTTGAAATCCACATTCGATAATTTCGTCACAATTAAAATACTTTTTGTTTAAATTCTTTACACAAAGTAAAAAAGCACATATGCTCTAGTTTATGCACACAAAATTTAGTGCAAATTGCTTGAGTGGTTGTGGAGTAATGCCTGTCTGAACTGTGAAACTGTGCGTAACCTGTAAAGTACTCACAGCAATAATGATAAATTGTAAAAAATTTAGACGCTTATTTTAAAATCAAAAGAAAAACGAACCTTTATTTTTCATTTTTCTTAATTGTGGTAAAAAATTGTGCGTCAAAACATTACATGTACTTCACAAGCTGGCCAATCTGATATCTGGCTTGATTGTTTGAACTTTTATGTCTCTTGTGATGTCTGGCTCACAAATAGTGATTGGTTACAAATATTGGTAGATATTGGTAGTCTAGTGTCTGGCAGTATTTATTCGACACCATATGGCATTTCACTAGTTTCTCAGTGAACGTATAATTTCAAAGCTAAAAGTTTTCATTTTGCAGCCTATGAGCAAAACTGCTTTGGCGACCCTGCCACCTTAATTGGCGTTTTGTCCTTTCAATGCTTTTAGCGACATTTCTACAGAGACAAAAACTTGAAAATCATTGCAAAAAGTAAACAAGCAGAACGCCACAAAGGATTTTATGCATGTTTCGACGCATAACTGAAAATGATTTTCAGTTATTGCATGTAACTGAAAAGAATATCAGTTAACTGATTTCAATCAGTTTTTTACAACCGAAGCAGTTCAGTTACAGTTAACTGCTTTTAGGAATTGTGCAGTTAAGGGGGTAGTGTCGCGAAAGCAGTCGATTTTGCGCGACTATAAAACTTTTTCAGTAAAAGATAGGTCATTGTTCTTTATATATTCTAAAAATATGTTTTAAGGCAAATGTTTTTGCCAAGTTTCAGCAAAATTGATGCAGCATACAGTAGTCGCAAAGTTGGAAAAATGACGTTTTGAAAACCTATTCACATTTGATAATTTCGTCACAATTGAATAACTTTTTGTTTAGATTCTTTACAAAAATTAAAAGCACATATGCTCTAGTTTATGCACACAAAATTTAGTTCAAATTGCTTGAGTGGTTGTGGAGTAATGCCAGTTTGAACTGTGAAACTGTGCGTAACCTGCAAAGTACTCACAGCATTAATGATAAATTGTAAAAAAATAGACACTTATTTTGAAATCAAAAGAAAAACGAACCTTTATTTTTCATTTTTCTTATTTGTGGCAAAAAATTGTGCGGCAAAACATTACATGTACTTCACAAGCTGGCCAATCTGATATCTGGCTTGATTTTTTGAAATTTTATGTCTCTATTGTGCAATGTCTGGCTCACAAATGGTGATTGGTTAAAAATATTGGTAGATATTGGTAGTCTAGTGTCTGTCAGTATTTATTTGACACCATATGGCATATCACTAGTTTCTCAGTGAACGTACAATTTCAAAGCAAAAAGTTCTTATTTTGCAGCCTATGAGCAAAACTGCTTTGGCGACACAACCACCTTAAGTTATCAGTTTTTAACTGCTTTTCAAAATCAGAGCAGTTCAGTTATCAGTTATTATCAGTTAACTGTAACTGCTTAACTTTAACTGAAAATGAATCAGTTAGCAGTTAACTGAAAACATACCGACTCCGGACACACGAGAGTTTAAGCTTAAGCCGGATGTAAAAATAGACAATGCCCGTGTGGAAGCCAAAGATAATGTCACCTATCTCGGCGTCAAATTCGACAGAATGCTCCAATTCCATCTACACGCTTCGGATGTGGTCAAGAAAGTTAGCTCCAGGTGCCAAGCACTCAACGCCCTCTCCGGCGCCTCCTGGGGGCCCCCCGCGCGATGACCTTCGGCAGCTTTTCAAGGCATTTGTCTTGCCTGTGGTCACATACTGCCTCGGCGCCTGGGGACCATCTCTGTCAGCCACGTCTGCTAGGAAGCTCGAATCTAGCATTCTTCGTGGCTGTCGCATAATCTCCGCCCTGCACAAATCTTCTCCGGCTGAAGCTGTGCACATAGAAGCTCGCATTGACACTTTTGACACGATTAGAAAGAAGGCTACCTTGCGCTGTTACGAACGATCCATGCGGCCACCGGCTGACAATCCCAGGCTCCCAGTTATGACCAAACAAGTCACCACACGACTACCAGGCAAGTCCAGCTGCCGCGCATTCAGCCAGACCGCCGCCCACGATTTCGTGCTCTCTAAGCTTGCCCCCCGGCAAACCCTGGGACTCTGGCCCCTACCACCATGGACCACAGTGCTCGCTAACATCCACCCACACTCACCTGCTCTGTAACGTCGATAAATCCTCTGATAGCTCCACGTTACTCGCTGAAGCCATTCGCACAATCAACGAACTCGGGCCTATGGACGAAGTCTGGTATACAGACGGGTCAGCTGTGGAAGGCTCCACAATGGGTGGCTGTGGCGTCGTTCGGACACCTGTGGCGACCCTAGCGACCCAACCGTTATAGACTCATTCAGCTTCCCGGGCGCCGAAATTACCTCCAGCTACGACTGCGAATGCTTGGCCTTACTGCACTGTGTCACCATTCTCGAAGGCAGCATACAAGAGTCACATCGGCAGCTTAATATTCTTATCTGCAGTGACAGTCAAAGTGTCCTTACATCCCTCCAGTCTGTGCCCAAATGGGCCGATCAGCACATACGTGAACTGTACGAAAAGCTCCAGTCCATTGCTAAGTCCGCCCAAGTCACCCTACAATGGGTACCTGGACATTGCAACTTGCCGGGTAATGAAGCTGCTGACGCTGCCGCCAAGCTCGGCGCAACCCTGGACCACTCGGACATACCTGTGTCCTTCAACGCTGTCAAGGCCGCTATCTGTCGACTCATAGCAGACCCTCCACCCGAGCACCCTTTGGTCAGTCAGGTTTTTGCCGACGGTACAGAAGCCCGGGCCGAGAAGACACTGAACAGAGAAGATTTGGTCCTACTGAGCCGCTTGCGCTGTGGCCACAGCACCAAATTGAGAAGCTACCTGAACCGACTAGAACAAAACAGTGACGCCCACGGACCGTGCAGACGCGACAGTCAAAAACCGAGGACATTTGCCACATCATGGCATGCCCAGCGTTCGATCGCCACCGCCTTAGCATATTCGGATCCACCAGTCCCCCGATGTCCGTCCTGGCCACCCAACCCACTGCGGCAGTCGCGTACCTCAGGGATTTCCTTTCCTAGTGACGCTGGCTGAATAACAACAACCTGTTTTGTCTCAGGGCTCGGCAATTTGTGGTCAGATTTTAGTCAATAAGAGTCAAGAACATAACAAAGACTGTGTAAGAAATTTTAAGTGGAATATGATAAGATAAAGAAATGGCAATGGAATTGCAGAACTGAGACGGTGTAGCCACAGAATGGAGCGCAACCAAGCAATCATTGAGTAAGAAACGCACATTGAAACTATATATCTTATTTTTTAGTAGTAGTTAGGTAATGTACCTCGATATATCTAAAATATAGGCGCCAGAACCCAGGTGCTGAAAACAGTGAAAACAAAGCCCCAAAAACTCAAAATTGGCCCCAAATCGCTGTAAAATAATCGTAAAATACTTCAAAAATGAGTATTTCCCATTTTCAGGCAAAAATTTTTTTGTGTTGTTAGTTCAAGTCCCCAAAATGGCAGAAAAACTACAAGCTCCCATAAAATTTCAAAAAATCCGGGACAGGACAAGTCCTACCCTGTTTTTACTCAGCCCTACCTACCTACCCTCTGTACCTATTGTTTATTGCGAAGTGCTTAGCTAAAGCACCTGTGCTTTTGGACAGTTTTTGTACGTGTATGTCCAAGGACAAAATTTGTGCTTTCGCCTTGTAATTTCTGATAGCTCTCTGGTCTGCAAATCTAAAGATGGGTTATTCGCATCTTCTCTGGGCTGATGCTGTGTAGTAGGGCAAAAAAGTTAAACTTTAACTAAAATTTAAAAAAGTTAGGGGTCATACTTTAACTTTAACTTTAACTACAAAAAAGTTAGAGGTCTTACTTTAACTGTAACTTTACTTAAATTAAAACACCCTTACTTTAACTTTAACATTAAAGTTATTTAAAAAAGTTATATAAAAGTCATTTTGGGCTTACTTTAACTTTAACTTAAATTAGTACCATAGCCTTACTTTAACGGTAACTTTAACTTAAATTAAAGCCATGGCCTTACCTTAACTTTAACTTTAACTTAAATGAAAATGGTCTAACTCTTTTGCCCTACTGTGTAGTAAAGAATCCCCCTCTGTTTCTTGACGTTTAGTAACCGTTTAATAGTAGGAATAGGAACTAAGAAACCGTTTGATAATCGTGTAACCGTTTAGTAACCGTGTAACCGTTTACACGGTTACTAACATGTAACCGTGTAACCGGTTACACGGTTACTAACATGTAACCGTGTAACCGGCTACACGGTTACTAACATGTAACCGTGTAACCGGCTACACGGTTACACGGATAATTAGCGTGTACACGCGGATAATAGCAGTAACCGTTAGTTAACGTGTACACGCGGTTACTAGCCTTCGAAACTGACCGTGTCCATGGATAGTTATTTTGTATCCATGCCCAGCCCCAGTCCTAACTCCTAAGCACCTCCAAAGGACACGTTTTTGTGCTTAAGAACTAAAGCACAACGAAGTATGAACCGGAGTATGAAAGCATAAGTGCTAGAGCACTAGTGTGCTAAAGCACTAAAGCACGAAGATGAACCTCGAAAGCACTAAAGCACAAGGAAAAGCACTAAAGCACAAAAAAAGCAAGCGCACGGTTGCTCAACATATCCAGTACACAAAAATTGCTTTGGGATAGCTAGACGGATGATTTCTTTGTCACATTTGTAAGGGGGGATGATTTACCCCGTGACTGTTCCACTGGTGAAATTTATGTTTGGGGTATTTTATCCAGGGGATGATTTGCCCTGGGGCAGTTCTTCCCCCCGGATGATTTTCTAGGGGTGATGATCAGGGGTGGACGCGGGTCGAAATTTTCGACCCGCGACCCAACCCAACCCGCGGCTCGACACTCGTGGGTAACCCGCGACCCAACCCGCGCCGTATAACCCGACCCGCGACCCACCTTGACCCACCGGCCACCAGTCTATAACCATAACGTACATTATACAGGGGCGTGTAGCCAGGATTTTGAAAAGGGGGTTGCACCTTGTCCACTTTTTTGCTCCCTTGTTTAAACTCACTATTGCTCGGTCTGAGGGCTTCAGCCCCCAGAATCCAATTATATTTAAACTTATTGGCGAAGTGGCTTACATAACAAAATGTAAATTTGATCATTTAAATTAAATAAACTAACTGTTGCGCGGATCTAGGGGCGGCAGCCGTCAGAAAAAATGTTTTTTTTGAATTTTCGGACAAATTTGGTCAACTGGAGACGTAATCAAATAAATTTTCCGACAGGTAAATTAAAAACAAAAGGTGGGAACTTCATATCAGACAGTAAATTTACACAAGTAAATACAGCATTATGTACTCTAGTAGACATGCATATAAAGGCTTTCATGAAAGTTAATAACAAGGAATAGTAAGCCACAGAGTTTGCAGGGGTCTGGGGGCGGTAGCCCCCAGAAAAAATTTTTAGAATTTTTTGATTTTTAGACCAAATTTTGTCAATTGGAGACGTATCAGAAATTTTTTCGGTCGGGCTATAAAAACCAAGGGGGGACCCTTGTCGACAATTTCTTCAGGTTCCAGTTTTCGCGGGTCGGAAAAAATTTTTTCGACCCGCGCAGCCTGAAGTGGGTACCCGCGGGTCGACCCACGGCTCAAATTTTCCGACCCAACCCAACCCAACCCGCGGGTACCCGCGGGTACCCGCGGGTACCCACGACCCGCGTCCACCCCTGGTGATGATTTACCCCGTGACACCGCGTTTTATATTCTTTAGCTTATTTTTAGAACAAGCTCCCTGTCTTATGCTCCTTAACAAATATCTCAGACATACCCTTTCCTAGTCGCAAGACGTACTTGTTTCGCCAGACATTAGTCTGCACTTTGTTTTCACAATGAAAGCGATGTTTTATCTATGTGGTTAGAATCAATCTAGAATGTTTTAAGAAACGTCAATGTTGGAATTTGCAGTGTTACATGATCCACATGAAGATATTCTGAGTAAGCGCCAAGCGGCATGCTACCAAGTTTAAGCATGCGACTGTAATTATTGTAATTTTACTAAATAAAAAATCTCGTTGAAATCTGCAACAACGGTAAAAAAGCTTGTCGATTTGTCAACTACATGTTGTAATTATTTATTAGAAAAATTTAGTCGGACGAAACCTGTTCCCATAATGCTTCGAGCTAGTTCGAGTCTAGACTGCTGTACGTGTAGGTTTATTTTTTTGATAAATTTGCCTGAGGCATCGACATTGTCAGTTCAAAATCCGAAGCCTCAAGGTTAATAAAATAATTAGGACCAACCGGATGGTATCAAACCGTTTTTTAATATGCCGTGATCAGTCTTTTTTTACCCGGTGATAATGTTAGTAAAATAAATGCCAGTTTGATATAGAAGTTAAAAAGTTATTCTAGACTTTAGTACATTAATACCCACATTTACTGCTGAGTCGACATAACATACAATTATCAGTTCACATGGTTTTTGTTCCTTCTAGAGAAGGAACTATTGTTTTGAAATCAACTCTGCGCAGTGTTATTAGGGCAGCCACATGGTGATTGGCGCATATGATTAACACGTAAAGTCAGTATGGGAACTGACTGCTCTTTTTTTAGAAGACTTCAATTTCTAATGACATAATGCTCAATAACACTTTTTTGTACGTATTGAGTTGTCATTTTGCTAAAATTCTGTGATTTAAAAGTTCGTATTTTTTATTTTTTAGACTAGATACACATGCTAATTACGTGATTGTCTAGACGATGTCTGTATTCATAATTTTTTATGACCAAACAACGATAGGCATCGAAGTAGCGTAGTCGAGTGGTCAAAAGCGCTACTCCAGAAGTTGTTGCTATCCTACTTCGAAGGTTCGACCCCCATATGCTTTTTTGCAAAAATTTAGTAGCTTTTGTCAGCAAAAACTGTTTTGACAATTTTCTTTTGTTTCTTAGTCAAATATGCGACTGCTTGCTGTAATAACGTCACGAGCAATTCCAGCAACTCTTGCTTGATTTTTTGAGAAAATTGTTGAATTTATAGTGTGATTTCAACACAAAAGCTCTGAATGTAAAAATCAAATGTACACAGGTATTAGTGCAATCTATGCATGGAAATACACACAAGTAAAAGCGAAGCTGAAATCTTATGGGTAAAATAAGCAGAATTTTCACTCAGCGAAGGAACCTTGCCCCCTTTTGGGGCCTGCTTGTTCCTGTTGGGCCGGTCTTTAATTTTGATTTTGGAATCTTTAACTCACTGTTAAATGTTAAAGTAGGTAATTATGTGCGGGGTGTGTTTTAGTTTTACACGTCTTCTACCGTACATTTGCATCTGTCAGTACCAAATGCCTTGTATTTTCACTTGTCTTCGTACATCAGATGTTCAGCGGTAGGCGAAAATGCAAAAGTCAAAAAATGATTCACTGGGAAACGAAGCAGTGACCTCATGCTTACAAACCTAACACACTAACCACTCAACCACTCAGATGTCTAAAAATGTATGCTTTTACATCAACTAAAACTTTACTTCTATTCGAGTGTTTGCCAGTGTTGACAGTGTTGCCTGCTTCAAAAGTGACGCGAAAACAGACCAAGTTGAAAACAAGCCCAATCTGCGGCAAAAGCATTCAGCAAGCCTCAAGCATTTATTTTTAAGCACATTGGCCAGAGGCCATCGTAAACCTGTTGGGCCAGTTACAGCATTACTTTACTTACTTCATTTATCTTCCATACAAAACATCTTCTTTAGCTATTTTAACAAAGTTTGTACAAAGTGCACAATAGATAAAGGATCAAGACGTAAAATAAGTTATTGCTGCAATTAGTTAACAGCAAATTGACTTAGCGAATATTGTGTGAAATGTAAAAAAAGTTGTCTCCGGCTGGGCTCGATCCAGCAAACTTTTGGTTAAAAAACCAATGCGCTAGTACTCTGCGCCATGGAGACCACCGAGCAAGATCGTTTGCTTGTCGTTGAATATTTTAGGTACGAGAATTTTAACGCTGTGAACCTTGGCTAACCTTTCACAAAATTTTCCAGTCCTAAGTCCTAAAATTTACGATTTTGCAAATAAGGATTTATGTGCCGTGTTGGGATAACTGTTTTTGGAACTTGATAATTATATTTATTGTCATCAATTTGCTCTGGATATTTTATATCCTATTAATAATATCCTAATGTACTTTTAGAGAATTCTCGGGACTCTGTGATCTATGTGGTCGAGTGGTTAGTTTGATAGATTCTCAACCATGAGGTCATAGGTTCGATTCTAAGTTGATCACTTTTTGACAGTCTTTTGCATTTCGAATTACTTCTCAACAATAGCCCCGATCTCAACAACACAGTGAAACTACAAGGCATTTTAGTGTGACAGATGCACATCTAAGATAGAAGATGTGTAAAACACACTCCGCACATAAACACTTTAACGCTAGAACAGTGTTAAAGATACCAGAATCAAAATTAAGGACCTGTTGGGCTGTGGCCCAACAGGAAAAATTTTTTTCAGTAACAAGCCCAATCTGCTGCAAAATCTTCAGTAAGTATAAAGCATACACTTTTAAGTACATTGGCCAGAGGCCATCGTAAACCTGTTGGGCCAGTTAATATACACTTACTTAAGGTGGTAGTTGCGTTTTCGAGGTTTTTGTGAATTCTATGTAAACTTTGCGCCACCAGTACTCAAGTTATAAGTGACGCCTGAGCATGAATTTTTGGGACAGTACTGTAGAGGTCAAAATCCCCAGGCATGTCTCTCACTTTTTCGAAATTTCACCTGTGGACATTTTTAGAGGGTTTTAATTACAAGAAAATATCTTAAATTTTCGGTGCGTTTGCTTTTCAGCTATTTTCTCAGTAAATTGACTAGTTATTAAAAAAGTGGGGGACATGCCTGGGGATTTTAAACATGTCAAAAACCTTACCAACTTTCAGCCCCAACAGGTAATCGTATGATTCAGAGCTGTGGCGCAAACTTTTTGAAAAAAAATGTAATATTTTGGAAAGGACCTTTCTTTAGTGGCTTATATTGGAAACAAAATCACAGGTGAAATTTCAATGCATGGCATACATTTAGGAAAAATATTGTTCTTCCTAATGCAAAAGACCGCTTGTGATTTGAATTTGTAAACGCTGAGCTATGGTGTCTCAAAAAAACACCTAAAAACGCAATTACCCCCTTAATTCGGTTTTTATAAAAAGCGTAATTTTTGCAGCCACAAAAACTGCAGAATCTCAGGCAAAAAGTTAAATCAATGTACACTGCAGCCATTTTTACTAAATAAATTTCAGTTTCAACTTGGTCTGTTTTTGTATCACCTTTGAAGCAGGCACAAGTAACTGTACTGTGATTAAATTTTACTTGATGTAAAAGCATAAAAATTCAGGAATCCGTGTGGTTGAGTGGTCAGTGTGGTAGGTTTCTAACCATGAGGTGACTGCTTCGATTCCTAGTGCACCATACTTTTGTTTGACTTTTGCATTTTTGCCTACATATTAATGTAAGAAGACGCGTCAGTGAAAATACAAGGCATTTGGTGGTGACAGATGCAAATCTACGGATGAATACGTGTAAAACACACACAAATACTTTAACGCTAGCACAGTGTTACGATTCCAAAGTCAAAATTAAAGACCTGTTGGGCTGTAGCCCAACAGGAAAAAGTTTATAATTTTGAGAATTTTGAGCATTTGTAAGGTCCGTTTGTACGGATACCCTAGAAATTTGTACGAGTTGAACTGAATTTAATTAAAGCCCGGTTCATACTCGTCCTTGTCCTTGTCCCTATTGTTTTGTCCTTGAGCGATTTCAAAAAAACTGCCTGGCCAAATAAGCCAACTTTTAGTATGATTAAAGTTGGGGTCACTTGCAGATCGTATGCAAAAAATGAACCAAAAAGCTTGTGTCAAGTATTCACAGTAGCTGACCAAAATTTGTCCTTGTCCCTGTCCCTGTGTCCTTAAGGACAAGTATGAACACACATAATCAGCAAATTGACACTTTCTAGTAGATGACGGATTCTATTTTGATGCAAGCCAGTGTTAGTCTAGCTGAAGGACATGTCTTGATTTTCAATAAAAAAACCAAGACTGCCCTAAGACTGACGTTGTTTATGCTTTATCGATTAAAACTTTTAGAACATCGTATTGAAAAATTCTATAGGTATAACATACGAGTTTTAAATGGAATTCTGACACATTGTCAGTCCAGCCTAAGGGCTAAAGGCCTATTCATACGAAGCAGCATCTGGGGTTGCCTTCATTTGGGTTTGTCTAAAAAATTGATTGGCTGTTTGAACAGCAGCTGCCAGTTACAGCCAATTATTGCTAAGCTCCGCCTACGTAGTGTTACAGTAGGAAAACCTATCTGAAATTTCACCAATAAGTTACGCAATTATTCTAATTAACGAAAACGGTTCTGTAATTGACACGGCTTAAATTGAAAACTTGTTGGATCTTTGAAAGCGGAATGGGATTGTATTTGTTGCTCGAATGTAACAGGTTGTATACCTATATATACCATTCCTTTAAAACTTCCATTTACAATTTTTTGAACAATCTTGACTTCTTATTGGCAGCAAGTCATTGCATTACGAACTTTAATGAATAATTCGGATGACTATAGTTTTTTGTTCAATTAAAAAATACTTCATCCATTTTGTACTGTATCAGTTTCAAATTAAAATTCAAATCAAAATTAATATTGATAGCGTAGCTTCATATAGTAATTATAGTCATGTTTCGACAAGGCGGAGCTTAGCAATGATTCGTTGTGAACTGCCATTCAAACAGCCAATCAAAATTTTAGACAAACCCAGAATACGCCTCACTTGAAGGTCAAGGAGTAGTAAATGGCAGTATCGATCAAATGCTATCAAATCAATAAATTTGCTTTAGCATTTACACGTTAGCAAATAATAAAACTGCAAGCATATAATTTCATACAGGAACATAGTATGCTAACAGTACAAAAATGAACTGTAAGGTAGTCGGAAATTAATTAGAACAATTTGCTATTTTAGACAGCTTTTATTGACTTAGACTTAGTATTTATGAATTATTTAGGACAATGTCTTCATGCTGATTTCTAATTTCGAAATTTCTATCGTACACTTTTGATTGTTTTACAATTGCTTGTAAATGAATTTAGATATCTGATTCAGTAAAAGGAAAATTATTATTTGTACTATTATTATTATTATTACAAGACTAGTGCGTCTAGTTTAGACTAGTTAGACTAGAACTACAACGTGAAGTCACGCAGTGTTTAACAATAAAACTTGTTTTGGAAAAAATTTCAAAACTCAAATTTGAGTCAAAGTTGACTTGCAATGCGATTTGATCGCATATGAGATGATTACAGTAGTCAACAAAAGTGAAAAATTCCAAGAGCTATAACTTTTTATACGGTTGTGGTATCGACGTGAAATTTTTTTTAATGCTAGCGTTTGTCAAGAGCTATCGATTGATAGGTCGCACGATGACGTAAAAACCAACCAATGTTCCGTATTAATAATAGTTAAACGCTGATTTAACGTGGCGTCCGTCAACGTCAAGTAAGTTGTCATTCGAAAGCGCCTGAAGTTCTGAGCAGAATGCCGTCAATTTCATGTTTCTACGTCAACGTTGAAGCAAGTTATAGCGGTTTCAATTTTTCCGAACTTATGGTCAATACGCATATGGTGTGAGTAGTCGCGGAGCAATTTTTTCGAACAAAATGTTTTCTAAAAAAACTTTAGGCAATAACTTTTTCCAGGGACAACGTAAAAGGTTCTAGTTTTCACTGTTAGATAGAGCAGACTATGGGCTTTTATTTGATACCAAAAAAGCTATACGTTAACGCTGACTTACATACCGAAAAACGCAAAATAAAATTTTAGAATAAAATAAATTTCAGATTTAGACCCATATGGCTGGCTCCATGGTCACTGATGGAGTAAAACTGTTTTGTGTAAGGATCACAGTTATATGGATGACTTTATGGAAGCGTTTTTTTGTTATATCAGTGGTAACACGGACGTTACGTAACATTTTTGAAAATTACTCAGTTTACGTAAAAACTTTTTACGCCAGAACTTTTTCAGCTAGCTGGTAAAAAGTTCTAGTTTTCGGCATCGGTTATGATGTAAGAACAGCTTTCATTTGACACCATAAAAACTATAGGTTACCGTTGACTTATGTGCCGAAAAACGCAAGATTAATTTTGACAATGAAATAACTCCAAGGGCCTATTCCTTTACCGGATTAAAGGGTTAATTATAATCGGACTAAACGGTTTAAAAATTATGCTTAAAAGTGCCATTCCAAAACCTCCGGATTAAACGGACTTAACTTTTAGCGCGCTGCTTTTTAGTCGGACTAAATGGACTTAACTATGCACGCTAATGTTAAGCGTGTATGTTAAATCCGTTTAGTCCTCTGGTAGTTTTGGAATGGGGTCAGACTAAAATTAAGCCGCTGACTTATTTTAACTCTTTTAGTCCATTTAGTCCGATTTGTCATTCCAAAACTTCGGACTAAAATAAGTCCAGTCCGTTTAATCCGGTAAAGGAATAGGCCCCAACTTTATTGACTTGGAACCAGAGAGCCGGGCCACGTCCATCATAAGCCACGGCCCGTAGCTTATTTCATGATTAGAACATCAAAGCCAGCCCTTCCAAGGTTACGTGCCCCTATTATTATAATTATCACTATGTTTAGGATAGTTTTAAAGCATACTAATTAAAACATACTACATAATTAAAACATACTAATTAAAACATACTAATTAAAGCATACTAATTAAAACATACTAATTAAAATTTACTGATTATTTGCCAGGTTACTTTCATTTACCTACCTCATTAATATAAGAAAGTACTTGCAAATTCCTCCTTAGTGACCTTACCTTTGTGTAACCTTTGGTAGTGCACAGCCAATAGACGTAGACGGCTGTAAGTCTGACTACCTTTCGTCTAAAGTACAATCGGTGAGCATTCAATCGCTCGACTTACATTTGCTCGACTTTTATTTGCTCGACAACATTTTAATAAATTTCCAAAACAGCCAATGTTTACATTAGTTTGCGATTGCTCGACTTTCGCATGATTGTCAGCCCTTTAATTGGACCCCTATTGTCTTTTTTATTGTCCTGGTGTCTTCGAATGCTCGACAAAGTTTAGTGACAATATACTCTAATAGCAAAAATTTACAATTCTTTTGCAAGTGAGCATAACCTGCTATAAAAAATTGACAGTTTAGAAGGGAGTGAAAATTTATGACCCTACTGAAAATTTTTGCTATGCGCCATTTTTAAGTTACAAAGTTACAAATTTTGAGAATGTGAGTGGTATGCGCCATGCGGTTAATTGTGAATTGGCATCATTATTTTATCTAAAATTGAATTTAAATAATTTAATGAAGAATGTGAAGTAATTCGAACTAATCGAAATTTGAAAAATCTTTATAAAAATGTGTATTTTTGTGATTCCATAGTGTTTGCTCAGTAAGTGTAAATATGTACTATGTAGTAATTAGTAAATTAGTATCACTTTTCTCTCTAAGTTGCAGTTATGTCACCTTAAATTTGTCGAGCATTCGAAAATATTAGGATTAGAAACATACATGTAGTTGGGGGGGATGGGGGGGGAAGACCCCCCCTTAAAATTCGTTCCCGGGGTGGGAGGGGAAGTCCCGCCAGGGAAAAAAGAGGGGGGAGGGTCCCGGCGGGAGTAAAATTTTGGCCAAAATTTGAAAAAATCGGCATTTTTTGTGAAATTCAAGCGATTTTTACAAAAATTTTTGCCAAAAATTGTCAAAATCGGTGTTTTTTAGTCAAAAAAGGTAATTTTTGGGAGGGGGGGGGGGTCAAAAATGAGCTGACGCAGGGGAGGGAGCTCCCACCAAGGGGGGGGGGGAGGGGTACCCAAAAATTTGGTGCTGTTACATGTGTATGATTATAAAAATTGAAAGCAATTGAGAGCAATTGAAAGTCGAGCGAATGAAAGTACGCCGTACAATCTTGTAAGAATTACAGTACAAGGAACGAAGTAGGTTCAATTGTGACCACAAACGAGCTGGACGTAGCCTACAATTTTATTTCTGCAACTTTTCCTTTGCATTTTATTCTAATTTATAAGAATTCCATTTAGAAAAATATAGTTTTTCAATACCTCTTCCGCCAAAGAACGACAGTGTTCTTGGGTGATGTGCAGCGATGTAGGCAAAATCGTTGGATGTATAGTAGAGAAGCTAAATGTGAACCAGTCCTAACATGCACCAGTAGCATGTTTACATGCATGTAACTTTCGCTGTAAGGCAAGTAATGGCCACAAACCTGCACCACATGAAAGAGTTGAGCAATATAATTGACCAGAGTTTGAGCAATGTTTACTGAAGAAGTTGTGTGCACTACATAAATAAAGTTTTTCTCTTGTAAAATTTGTGTTGTCCATGCCTTGTCCACATTCGAGTAAAACATGCGTAATATTAAAAATTCATCGGAAAGTAAGATGTTTTTTAATATGAATTGATCAGTAAATTAGTATTAATTATTTTTCAGAGTTGCAGTTATGTCACGTATTTATGATATTCATTCACTCATAAACTGTCCATTTTTAATTTTTTGTAATTTAAAGGTAAATTGAGTATTGTAACACTAAATTTGTGCATTTGAAGAAACTAGGAGTATAAAGACATACAATAGGGGTCCAACTAAAGGGCTGACGATCATTCGAAAGTCGGGCATTCGTAAGTAAACTAATGTAAGCATTGGATGTTTTGGGAATTTATTAAAGTTTGGTCGAGCAAATGAAAGTCGAGCAATTGAAAGTCAAGCGAATGAATGCTCACCCTTGGCTGACTGGACAATATTTGACAGTTAGGGTTGACATTTTTTAGGAGGTTTTCAAGTTCTTGTAGGAGGCCATTAAATAGTTCGCTTGCTAAACATCTGTTGATTATCAGTTGAAACCGACCCACTTTCCCACATACCGCAACTGAGGCTGTAGTTTTGTTAACATTGTGTTAAAATGTAGTCAGTACTCACTAGTCCTGTAGTCCAATGTAGTCCTATGTACTATGTACTATGTAGTCAGTTGTATTAATTTTATCGTTTAAATTTGTGTTGTGACTGTTACGAAGTTTTGTTTGTTTTGTTTGTTTTTTCTTAAGTTTATTGTTTGTTTCGCATATAAAGTCCGTAAACAGGAATAATATGCTTGATTATTACAGCAAGCTTATTTCATTTCATAATCATTTTTTGTTTAAATATATCTTTCTAAATTAGGACTTTAGTATCTAATTTTAAAAGGAAATGTGATTTGTGTGGTTGTTACTGAAGTTATTCTATCTCCCGCCGTTAGTTCAATGAAATAGGAAGCTTTAAATTTTTATGAAAATTGGAAACTGGTGACGATCCAAGTAAGCAGTGCGCTGTCGTGTTTTCATAATATTGTATAGAAAATATTACATTCTTAGAATAGTTCAAAGCGGAGGTGCATATTTACCCTCGAGCGAAACAAGAGGAACTGACGGATTGTTATGACAGAGCTGGTTCAGAATTGACCTGATCATAATGATGTGTTTTGATGCTGTCAGTAGAGTTAGGCCTACAGTCTGACAAAAAAATGGATGCCCCACTATCTTATTTTAGAAGCATGAATTCTGCGACTACTTGTCAAAAATTTATTTTTTCGTAACGAAATCACATGTTTCGTTTTCTCAAGTGGTGCAACTATTTTTTGTCAGACTTTAGTTTACACTTTGTGAACTTTATCCGTGAGCCCGTAAGGCAGTACAACAGATACAATGATAATTTTTTGGCATATTTAAGAACGTACACAGTAAACACTAGTCTAGCTTACACATCCAAATAACCGAGCTGCTTTTTCGGGCACTGATGCTCAACATTACAAGTGTAACAATTGTAACAACTGTGAAAATTTAACGACAAATGTTACAATTGTAAGGTTTTACAAGGCTACAACTGTTACAATTGTATGATTGTCTTTGAAATGTGCGTATTAATTCAATTTCTAAATATTTTGGGATTAGAACTGTTACAATTGTAATTGAAAAATCTAAAATTTAATTCAATTTACATATGCTTACAGTTACAATTGTAACAGTCGTGAAAATTTTCATTTGCGCAGCTACAATTGTGAATAACTGCGTGGTAGTGTTGTTTTAGTATACTATAACTAATACTAAAACTACATAGTTTAGTATATGATACTAAAACTAAATCAAATTGGCTATACTATAACTATAACTAAAACTAAACTAAATTCAAGCCGCTATACTATAACTGTATCAAAACTAAACTAATTTCCGAGCGTTATACTATAAATAAAACTAAACTAAAATTGGGCTTATACCAAAACTAGTTTTAGTACACAAAACTAGTTTTAGTAAGCATGTTATACTATAACTAGTTTTGGTATGCGCGCTTACTAAAACTGAGTTTTAGTAAGCCTGTTATACTAAAACTAGTTATAGTACGTACACCCGCTTACTAAAACTCGGGAGTTTTAGTAAGCGGTGGGAAAATATTTTTAACAGTAGAATCTACATCCGTATTGGATAAATAATATCGATTTCTATCTTAATGGTCCATGCTCCACAGCGCACACTTTGTCTATGTGTGTTGCTGTTGCGAGGCGGGCCCAAATTTTTTATTAACATTTGCTTCGCTTGTGGATTTTCAAAAAAGGATTGGTAAGTTTTAATTTGTTTTGTGTTTAATATTCTATCTATTTTTACCGAATTAGCGGTTAATTTTAATCCCACCATACAGCTCGAAAATATGCTTAAAAAATGTCATGCCTTAAACCGCCCGGATTAAGGGCTACGTATATAAGAGAATTTTACGTTCTCCGATTTGCTTCCAATTTGCACACAATGTAAGCCGCCTCGAAGGCGCATCTTCGATGTAAAAAACTGGATCCAAAGCTATTGCCAATTTTTGACTAGGAACTTTTGAAAATTCAATTTTACATGTAAATTAGGTATTAGATGCGAAAAACGTTTTTTGTGTACACAACGCGTCCCTTGATCCGAAATTTTTGTGAACACGGACGAAGTTAATTTTTGCATGTTTCGTTGTCCTAATATCATATATCAACCTCTATGATTTTTTTAATTTTTGCCCATGGCGTGTGCGATGATGCCAAATGTAAAGCCACTCAAATTTGACATGCTTAAAAACGGTCATTTTTTGAATTTTTTTGAAAAAAGAATTTGTTCAACTAATTTACTATAATAGGCTAAAAAGTAATGTTATAGTTATGTAGGATGCAGAACTATAATCGAGGGGAAACGCTCGCCGTCAAAATCCCGTTATACTAAAACTCCATACTAAAACTATACTATAACTAAAACTAAAACTCCGGCGAAAAACCTATACTATAACTAGAACTAAAACTAAACTAAATTTCAGCCGCCATACTATAACTGTATCAAAACTAAACTAATTTGGGGTCGCTATACTATAACTGTATCTAAACTAAACTAAAATTTCTGTACTAAAACAACACTACTGCGTGGCCGAAGTTAAAGTCAAAATGCTATCTATCGCAGAATGCTATCAAAAAATGATATAACGCGCAAAAAAATATTTTAATTGTGGACAGTTAACTCAGAAGTAAAGAAATTAAAATACTAAATTAAAACGAAGGAATATTGTCATCTAAAAAGACTGACGGATAATAAATCGCTTGTAAGCAATCCTTCGCAATTGTTACAAATCTGTTTTTCCTGTTGGGCCACAGCCCAACAGGTCTTTAATTTTGATTCTGGAAACCTAACACTGTGCTAGCGTTAAAGTGTTCATGTGCGGGGTGTGTTTTACACGTCTTCTACCGTCGATTTGCATCCGTCACTACCAAATGCCTTGTATTTTCACTGTCTCGTCTTCTTACAGAACACTATTAGTGGTAGTCGAAAATGCAAAAATTAACAAAAGAATGAAGCACTAGGAATCGAAGCAGTCACCTCTTGGTTAGAAAACTAACACACTAACCACTCAACCACGGAGATTCCTGATACTTTATGCTTTAACATCAAGTAGAACTTGAACTTCTGTTCGAAAAACAATACAGTGTTGCTTCTAAAGTGACACAGAGATAGAACAAGTTAAAATAAAAATTCGTCAGTAAAAATTTTTTAAAAATTTTAATGTTAATCCCTATGCTACAGAGCATAGGGATTAACATTAAACTTCACAATTGAAAACCTTTTGACAGAGATTTTGCAGTTTTAGTGGCTGCAAAAATTACGCTTTTTATAAAGGCTGAATTAGGTACCTAAGTGTACTTTAGCTGACCCAACAGGTTTACGATGGCCTCTGGCCAATGTGCTTGAAAGTATATGCTTTATACTTACTGAAGCTTTTGCCGCAGATTGAGCTTGTTACAAATGTTTTTGCGCTACCTAATTAAAACAGTTGTTGGAAATAGAACGAAATTTTTAAACATAACCAGCATTACCATTGTTACAATTGTAACCATTGTATGATTTCACAATTGTTAAATTATAAGTCTTTGCGCTACCGAATACCACGAACATTAGTTACAATTGTAAGAATTGTAGGTTTGAGCTACTGCGCCCTGATTGGCCAGACGCCTGCGCACGTGATTCATCAACAATTAAATAGCCATTGCTGTCCGAGTGCTGATTGGCCGCATACCTGTCTAAGGGGGCGCTCTGAGTAGCTAGGCTGGAAATTTTTTTCGAAAATTCTTTAAAAGATTTTCTAAACTTTTTTAAAAGTTGCAGCTAGCAATTTGCTACATAAAACTGATTTAAAAAGTACCTACTTTTACTTTAAAAAGTAAACGTAGTTTTAAAGCCAAATATAACTTTTTGGTACATCTATTTTTTCCATTAAAAATTAGGTTTTGAACAAAATTTGATACTATGTAAACTTTTCATTTTGAACGTTTAACTATTAATGATGTTTATCGTTTTAGTCTTTCCAAATTTTTGAGGTGCATCTTTTTAGAGTATGTATTTATATAACTCAGAGCGCCACCTTAAAAAACTTGGACAAGTAGGCCGAAAACGACGAGCGCATCTGTTTGCACTAAAACACAGGCAGCATGTCTCAGTGTCTCAGTCTTCTTCTGTAGGCTGAGACACTATTATGAAATTTTGATTTCATGACAATATGTTTGTGACCCCGGTTACGGTAATCTAATTGGCAAAACAGGAATAAAAAAACCGGATGAAGTTAGTTTGCTAGCAAGTTAGTCATAAATCTCTTTAAATATGAATTACAGTCGTTTTCTGTCAGTCGACAACCCCCTTCTCAGCAGCAGTCAGTAATTACTTCACTGGGAGGTCCAATCAGTCCGTTAAGATTTTTCAGGTTAGTTGCTGATTCGGCACATTAATGGATGGTTAAATTAGCGAATAGGTAGTTTATCTTGTCTTGTCTCATATTGACAATCAGACATTTGGTAGTTTTCATCAGTTCGAAAGAGCGTCATTCAATATAAATCTGTTTTGGACAAACAGTAATGAAATTTTCAATTTCCTTTTTTTAGGAAATTATGAAATTGAGCTGTTGATTCTATTTCATTTCGGAACTAATCTCTTTCGATAAATTGAAGCATATTTTGTGTTGACATCTTTTAGGATTTTAAAGTCGAAAAAACCTGCAGAATAAGGAAATAACTGTTGATTTATTACTACTGTTAATAATAATTTGCGTAGTATCGTGTTCATTATCTATCAATATGTTCTGTTTTTCACTTTTTTGTAATAGTTTATGACTTACGCATGTTAATTTGGTAATTTTACGGCATGCGATGTATTTGTAATTTTGAGTAATGTGTAGCAAGTTTGAAATAGACATTACCAATTAATAACTAATTTAGCCCATGTTTTTTAGGGCTAGTCTAGCTTTTCTGCAACATTTCTGTGCAGTTTTTTGTAACAACTAGCATCTAAACGAGACATGACCTCACCTCCATGATTATCACATGTTCGTGTTTGGTTAAAGTGTGAAAACTGATTTCTATAGCTTAATTTCCGATTCTACAAGAAGGCACCACTCTGAGCTTACGTGTACATAGGTTATAGTTTATGGAGTGCACTCAACAATTTATACGCACTGTTACGTGAAGCTCCAAGTGCATGAAAGAGTTAGCACAGCGCACGAGTTTATTGCATGCAGATTCACGTACCAGTGCAGATGGTTACTGAGTGCACACTATGAAGTGATTAACGTAGTTGCAGTATAAACTGTCTTGCAATATACAGTACGATAGGTAAGATAGTTATACAGATACGATACCTAAGTCAATAACTGAAATGCACGCCTACAGCAGTGCAATAACTAAATTCAAATGCACTCTGTAAGTCTATCAACGTGCACGTAGTTATTGACGTTAGTTATTGCACTGTTTTTTTCATGACAGGTATGATACCTATAAGGTTATATGTGTTATAGCACTGGTTGGCGTGCTAAGTGATTTATACGCATGTTTCTGTGAAACTATAAACGCAAGAGCACGAGTGCTAGAAGCATCACAGCACAAAGCAGCACAAAAATAGCTCTCCCCTCCTTTGGTGGGACTAACCCCGGTTTTGAGCCTAAATATTTTCTCTAAACACCACTCGGCAACAAACAGCTGTTAGACTGTTATTAATGCCCGAAATTAATTTTACCAACGTGCTTACGAGTCAGGTGGTTGAGTTCTGAACCGTTTGCAGTCCGGTAATGGTTTTGTTAGTGGAAGTTTTATACATTTTTAGCACTTCTTTTGGCCATAAAATACTGTTGAAAAAGATTGTAACCTATGGTACGATTTATAAACAGAGCTTTTTGATTTCCTTGAGGAATAAATTGGAAATTTTCCTAGTCAGTTTATTCGCTGTAAAAATGCTTGTACTTGAGGTTTTGAGCTTACTTACTGTTGTTGGTCAAAGATTGGTACGTTAGACACACACGTTGAGGTTTTTTAATGACTGATCTATAACTTACAGGCTTCCAAAACCATCAATTGCGATTACTGGAAGTCTAGAAAACACGTTTGCATAAAGCATAGAGCCATTCTCTGATACCAAGAGTACATAATGAGAGGAGTATGACACTTGTGATACCAAGAGTACATAATGAGAAGAGTATGACACTGGTGATACCAACAGTACATAATGAGAAGAGTATGACACACGTGCTACCAAGAGTACATAATAAGAAGAGTATGACACACGTGATACCAAGAGTACATAATGAAAATAAATGACATTCTTCACATTATTTACTCTTGGTGTACTCTTGGTGATATGTATATACTATCAGTATGGGAAGGTGCTATACTGCTATGAGATGTAGACACCGATCGCAGTGGCTATAGCCGCTATATTGGACGAAAGTCGGGCAAAATGCAGCTGTCGCCAAAATCGCCAGTCATAGGAAGGATATTCAGTCGGAGATGCATAAAAATGTACCCACACTGATACAGTTACTTGTGGAAAAATGGCTTGAGTGTCAGTTAAAAACAATCAAAAATATTAAATTGTGAAGTGTAGCACATGTAGTTGAAGTGTTCATGCTCTTATCACTTCAGTTCATAAACATATATTTTTATTACCATTACAGATTTCTACAGTAAAATGCTTTACATGTGGCAACAGCGTGTCACGTTTCCATTGCTCTGTATTCCGGGTATCTTCGGTAATTCGTTGAACCTTTGTGTGCTCAATAGCAAGGGCATGCTCAACCGAACTACCATTTTTCTTTCCGCCATGGCCATTGCTGACATTTGCTTTTTTATGTCCTGGATTCCAGCAACATTAATTGCCTACGAACCTTTCTCGTAAGGGTCGATTCATACTTACAGCCGTATGTTTGTTCAGCCGGTAAAATTACAAAAAAAAATGACTTCGCATTCTGAGGAGATGCGGTGTGATTGTTTACTGTATCGGCTGATGAACGGATAAACGGCTGTCATAGGTAGTTGCTTAGGTATCTTGAGTTATGTTTCCATAAAATATGAGTTAATAATGAATTAGCTTTTTTATTTTTTAGACTTAATTATTAACTTTTTATCATTCCTTATAATTTACCAAACACCAAAGCTAACGGCTGTTTTGTAGCGTTTGTGTTACGATATTCTATTTTTATGCTAATTGGTTCCGGTTGCATACTTGTTTAAGCTTTCTTAGACAAGTGGGTTTCGTTGAGCTTTTAAACATGATTCTTCTGTAAGATCAAGAGTACATAATATGAATGTAATAATAAATAGTAGTCCCCATTATGTTCGTTTGTTCGTTTATTTAAAAGTTGCAAACATAAAATCCCAAATAATGTACTCTTGTTAAGAGTGAGCCACGGTGATGTTTTCTTGCTTGGCTAAAGGCCGGTTCATACTCGTCCTTGTGCTTGTGCTTATCGTTTTGTCCTTACACAATTCTGAGAAAACTAAGCGGCCAAATGAGCCTTTGTTTTTGTTCAAACAAAGTTGGATTCATATCCAGTCTGCATGCAAAAAGTTTGACCAAACAATTGAGTCGTTGCTTCACAAGAAATTGTCCTTGTCCCTGTCCCTATGTTCTTAAGCACGAGTCGGACTTGCCTTAAACACAAGTATCTGTAATTGTGAATATCGTTCAAATGCTATTTCAGGAGTTCCGAGTTGTACGCTCGAGTGTTCTACCCAAAAGCTACGTTGATCAGCTATGGGCTTGTCAATTGTTTTTCCACGGCTAGCGTTTGGTAAGATTATACTAAATTGTTAAAGCATGTTAGGGCTCAACATACGATATATGATCTTAATGACATTGAACAAAAATGTAATGACAAAACTTTTTCTCTCTTTGTCACTGAAAATATGACTCCTAATTAATGTTTTATAATTGTATGCTTATCAAAGTAAACTGTGTTGCCTTAAGGTGGTAGTGTCGCCAAAGCAGTTTTGCTCATAGGCTGCAAAATGACAACTTTTTGATTTGAAATTGTACGTTCACTGAGAAACTACTGAAATGCCATATGGTGTCAAATAAATACTGCCAGAGACTAGACTACCAATATCTACCAATATTTTTAACCAATCACCATTTGTGAGCCAGACATCACACAACAGAGACATAAAAGTTCAAAAAATCAAGCCAGATATCAGATTGGCCAGCTTGTGAAGTACATGTAATGTTTTGATGCACCATTTTTTGCCACAAATAAGAAAAATGAAAAATGAAGCTTTGTTTTTCTTTTGATTTTAAAATAAGTGTCTAAATTTTTTACAAATTATCATTATTGCTGTGAGTACCTTACAGGTTACGCACAGTTTCACAGTTCAAACAGGCATTACTCCACAACGACTCAAGCAATTTGCACCAAATTTTGTGTGCATAAACTAGAGTATATGTGCTTTTACTATGTGTAAAGAATCTAAACAAAAAGTTTTTTAATTGTGACGAAATTATCGAATGTGAATAGGTTTTCAAAACGTCATTTTTCCGACTTTGCGACTTCACTGCTAACTGTATGCTGCATCAATTTTTCTGAAACTTGGCAAAAATATTTGCCTTGAAACACATTTTTAGAATATATAAAGAACAACCTATCTTTCACTGAAAAAGTTTTATAGTCGCGCAAAGTCTACTGCTTTCGCGACACTACCCCCTTAAGCCCGGTTCATACTCGTCCTTGTCCTTGTCCTTATCGTTTTGTCCTTAAGCGATTCCAAGAAAACTGCCTGGCCAAATAAGCCAACTTTTCACATGAATAAAGCTTCGGTCACTTGCAAATCGTATGCTATAAATTCGACAGAACGCTTGTGTCAATTATTCACAGTAGCTGACCAAAATTTGTCCTTGTCCCTGTCCCTGTGTCCTTAAGGACAAGTATGAACCGGGCTTTATACTAGATAAGGAAAATGCCCTGCGGAACGATGGTAGCATAATAGGCCAATTTTCAGTATCCATTTCGCTTTCAACTATGAACCAAAACTGAAGCTGAAAAATGACCTCTTAAAAGTCTGGGAACTAGAGCATTTTGACAGAGCAATAGGCCGACTGTTGCGCCCTATTATTGCGGGCACCCCGGCTGTATAACTGGACCTCTTGGGATTAGTCTGGCCATACACAAAACGTTAGTAAAAGTTTTGGCCTCTCCGGTTAAATTTTGAGGACTCTCCTTTATTGATAAAAAATACCGTCAATTTTAAAAAATTGTCGAAAAATGCCATTTTTGCCCACTTTTGCCCATTCGCGCTCTTGCCTCTAGCGTTCAGCAGTTGGGAGAGTTGACGCGCCCATTCCACAACGTACCTATGCCAAGAGTACATAATGACGTCCCATTCTAACATGTAGAAGATGAGTGAGACACTCTCCAGCCTGCCTTCGTCTAAAAGGCTCAATGTTTGTAGAAATAGATTTGTTTGGGTTTGGTGTCGTAATGTTAAAAGACAGCTGTCCAACCGTCAAAAAACAGATCAACTATACAATTGTGCATTTTATATGGCATTGTCATGTCTATAGTGCGTTACGCAACGAAGATCCTTCTGAAACGATGGGCAGCCTTTATTCCATATTTGAATAAGTGTGCCCAAAAGTATAAACACAGCGGATAGGTAACAAACTACAAATTATATGCTTATCACAGTAAACTGTGTATCCTTATATACGTCATCTTATGCAAAATTTTACAAATCATACAGTTTTTCTTTTTTTTCAGGTCTACAGTCGGTGTGACAATTGAGAGATTGGTTAAAAATATTGGTAGATATTGGTAGTCTAGTCTCTGGCAGTATTTATTTGACACCATATGGCATTTCAGTAGTTTCTCAGTGAACGTACAATTTCAAATCAAAAAGTTGTCATTTTGCAGCCTATGAGCAAAACTGCTTTGGCGACCTTCCACCTTAAGGCAACACAGTTTACTTTGATAACATTGATATAAATACTATAAGAACTAGTGTGGTGACAAGAGAGAAAAAGTTTTGTCATTACATTTTGCTCAATGTCATTAAGATCATATATCGTATGTTGAGCCCTAACATGCTTTAACAATTTAGTATAATCTTACCAAACGCTAGCCGTGGAAAAACAATTGACAAGCCCATAGCTGATCAACGTAGCTTTTGGGTAGAACACTCGAGCGTACAACTCGGAACTCCTGAAATAGCATTTGAACGATATTCACAATTACATATATTGC